>SDEE01000573.1:0-18134 GCA_004126415.1 Candolleomyces aberdarensis | reverse complement strand
TCTYTSRCTKGTTCTGGMMASSAGCYTSWMWGGCTTGMKCTMGSWMCMRTYTGSAAGRAKKASCTCGGWWMAMTCWSCARKGRKYATCKCAGWGACKSACCRKTGGCGAWCGNTGAGSCSGACGCTTCTGAGATTGGTTCTCTCGCGGTGTTAGCTGAGCGAYTGCGCACWGAKKAAMTGAGNTTTCGAGAACANNNTCWTCGGGATTCAAGTAGGYCTCCCSRAAGTCNNGTCAGNCNCACGACCGTCGTNTGCNACGNCGGTGAGCGCTTGNGATNAGCNNAGGACCGTGAGAACGACCGACACTCAAAGNCGCCCGGTCCGGCAACTTACACAGCACAGCCACCGCGCNTTCTCAATGACCTCAACCTCCGTATCGATTCCGAAGGCACATCAGCTGACCAGGGCKCACTTTATCAGCCAGCCAGAGAAGTCGGAAATGCAAGTCATAGGCTTCTCTCGTTATCACGATGTGCCAGTGCTCTCCAGACAGTGAACCCAAGTCCACCTTCGATCTGAATCGCGTCTGGAGGCCAGACGATGGGCAAACGCCTGCCCCACTGAAACCTGGTCCCAACGCAATTTACAGGGAGGATATTTTCGAGACGATCAGGGAGAAGATAAAGGAGCTGGATCCTGAGCTACGGGAGCTCAGTCTAGACATTCACGGTGAGCRGCYTTGTGTGCCTAGAAGYYATCACCTACTGACGACAGCCAATAYCAGCTCACCCCGAGCTTGGYTACGAAGAATAGTCAGCATTGTCGCTTTCTTTTCTTATGAACCGATACTCAGAATACGYTGGAACGACACAGTCATGCTCACGACGTGTATACCGCGTTCATGGACAAGCACGGATTTGTCGTAGACAGACAGTTCAAGATTCCTACAGCCTGGAGAGCGACGTACGAGGTTGGAAGCGGCGGAAGAACCATTGGAGTCAACTCAGAGGTCTGCGATCATCTTGTCATCTGTGAAGTAATTGACTGACTATTTAACCAGATGGATGCGTTGAAAGGGATTGGCCATGCATGCGGACATAACCTGATCGGCATCTCAGGTTCGTTCTGCCAGTGCTGTCTTCACAAGAGAACATTTCTAAAACAAAGATATGTCTTTAGGCGTTGCCGTTGCAATCGCAATCAGAGCTGCCCTGGAGAAACATAATCTATCTGGAAAGATTGTTCTCTTAGGCACACCAGGTACGCGAACCTTCTRACCTTGGTTTTTCGCTGATATACCGACTTCTACCAACACAGCGGAAGAAGGTGGCTCAGGAAAGGTTGTTCTCCTTGAAAAGGGAGCCTACGAGGGGATGGCCGCATGCTTAATGTCAGTCCGCCCAGTACACCTCAAGCACACGAATATCTAACCTTGTCCCACAGGTGCCATCCTGCTCCCGGGCCCGTTGGCTCTGTCAGCTTGAGTAGTTGTCTCGCATTGGAGAGGCTTATTGTGGAATATCACGGCCACACGTAAGTTCTCATGGCCTTCTCCCAACTATCCTCTCACTCACCGATCTGCCCAAGTGCCCACGCCGCGCTGTCACCTTGGGAAGGCAAAAACGCCCTTGACGCCGCCGTGCTCGGCTATAACAATATCTCTGCCCTTCGCCAGCAACTTAGGCCCACCCATCGTGTTCATGGAATTTTCGAGGGCAAAGATTGGGCGCCAAATAGTATGTGTTTGCTCACTGTCAAACGATTATACGGTAACTGAGCGAACGTTCACTTCAGTCATCCCTGATTATGCTAAATTTATGTACGTGGGCCTTCCGAAGACTGGATGCAGGATGCTGATATGCCGGGTAGATGCTACGTTAGGGCTCCTACCGTCGCACAGATGCAAGAAACAGTCAAACGCGTCATTCCCTGCTTCGAGTGAGTATCTGCCTTTCAATATTAATGATATGTGCGTGTTTCTTATTGCCGCAGAGCCGCTGCACTAGCTACGGGCTGCGAGCTTAAAATTGACAGATCAGGCGCAACGGGCGATCTGAGGCAAAACAAGGCACTAGGTATGGACATCGCAGCGTCTACTATCCGCAAATATGCCTGACACTTTCGCAACAGGAAATGAAGTTGCGAACATCGTTCTCAACAAGCACGGCGCTATTGACTATCAGTGGGGTATCAGCAGTGCATCGACAGATTTCGTAAGTATTCATTTAAGAAGCTCGGGATATGAGCACTGATCGGTCTGTTCTTCAGGGAAATATCACATACGGTTCGTCGACCTAGCCTATTTTTACCTTTCCGTATCTCATACGACACCTTCAATTTAGCGTTACCTTCACTTCACCCTGGATTTGGTACGTCTCCCTCCTTGTTCGTGGTACCGAAGCTTTTTCTCATAAATGTTATTTTCGTTTCTATTCACATAGCTATTCCAACTGAAGTCGACGGCGGTAACCATACCCTTGCCTTCGCCAAAGCCGCTGCGACGGCTGAGTCTCACAAAGCGACCTTGGATGTCTCCGAGGCTTTGGCTGCGACTGGTGTGCGAGTGCTCATTGACGATGATTTCTTTGCCAAGGTACGTGTGGACTGTTCGATATAGAAAATTTGCGCTGATAGCATGCATATTTGCCATGGCAGGTACAGCAAACGTTTAAGGAGGATCAGATTCTAAGGGAGCAGTCGTAAATGTACGATGACTGGATCGATATTGGCAGCGTGTAATTGGTGGAAATCTTAATGAATCGACGCTGATGCTCGAAATCGGTTCTCAATCCACTACGCACAAGCAAAATGGATTCATTTCTGAGTATACCGCAGCTCGTTGCCTCCAAGCTGACTCTATGTTATCAATTGGCCGGATCGGGTTAGCTCCTGCAGCAAGGTCAAGGCAATCGGCGGGTTCGCTGGTCAGCAGGTTAACTGTAAGTCTCAACTTGAATGCTTCGGATAAGCGCCCACGATACCGGCAATGTATATATAAAGCTGCAGTCAATAAGGTGCAGACTCCGACCCTATAACCGTCGGTATGTCACCTACCACAGATTCGAACAGCCCCCAAGAGTCGGTCCGTTCCCTCTCCCCCGCCCAATCGGTCSTCTCCTTTGCTCCCGATGCGCTTTCCTGGCCGCTCTTGCCCTACCTCGCTCTTGATCCCACCGTCTATCAATCTTCCCTCGCCTCTCCTTTGCTCCCGACGTGCTATCCTTTGCTGCTCTCATCCTTACCTCACTCACGAATCCGCCATCTGCCAATCTTCCCTCGCCCCACCTTTATCCCAACGCGATCCTTACCCCGCTCTCCCACCTCCCGTCAACGGATCCGTTTCATTGGGCCACCGTCATTACTTCGACATCCGACCGTGCGTTAGGCAACAATTAGAGTTAGGAAGGTAGAGATAACACACTAGGAGGGAAGACATGAGATGGAATCAATTTGAGAAAATTTTAATTCTCGGCACAATGTACATAGACTAATTAGAAGAGTCATGACCCTCGAGATATGCTTCTAAGTTTTTCAACCTTTGTTCAGCATACATTGCACGTTCGATAGAGTTCAGGTTCTTCATCGTCAAGTTTCGACAACGAACAATATGAGATTCATGTTCAACCAGACGGGCTTTGATCCAAACGAGGTCCTTGATATGATGTCTCAAAAAATTAGATGAGATCAGGATGGCATCGAGCGACTGAAGCGAGCGGAAATCTGGGTCGGCGACTGGTTCGAAAGTTACAGGATCAACTGGATATGGCTCCTCGGGCACGGCAGGAGCAGAGCCAGCACTCCCGTTTGCTATCGGAATGGAGTGGGCAAAATTGCAGGTCAGAATTTCAAGTTACAGGAAGTGAAACAAGAAACACATACTAGCCAAGGCGGAAGGTTGGGTAGGATGCGGATTTTGTGAGGAGGGAGGTGAGTAGGTCACTACAACGCTTGGCTTGCTCAGTCTCGACGGATCGAAATTCTTTCTCCGATCGGAAGTCTCTGTTCAAGTTTCAAGTTCAACGATATTCTTTAAAGCGTAGAACGCAATTGCCATACCTTGCACAGCCCGTGCAGAAGGTTCGATGTCATCATTAGACAAAGCGGACCGCATGTGAATATCTGACAAGAGAGGTATAATATCCATAAGCCGCCAAAACCATTGATACGTACCTCCAGATTGTTGCGGCAGAGTCAGCTTGGACGCGTCGAAATTTCTTCGAGTCCCAGGGTGGCCGGACATAGTGAGTAGGAAGACTCAAGACGGGCTCTCTACAGAAGAGATGAGATCAGCGCAAATGAGTCCATATGACCATTGAGACGGATGCTCATTTATATACCTCCCCGTCTATCAAGGCATTGACGGACCGAGGTTGACGGACCGACGGAGGTTTCACGGACGGACAAAGTGAAAAGAGCCGCGGAACGGAAATAAGATGGAGTAATTCCAAGTGGGAATCTCACGGGAAGCGTTATCGTCAATGGGCACGGAGTGATTTTACTTTCTCCACCTCTTTCCGCATCGACACTGATCATGGCTCTGAACAAACCAACTTCGAAATCGGCCAAAACCGACATTCCAGCGAGGGTCACTGCAGAAGTATTCAACATGGTAAACTCCCTGGACAAGGCTCTTCGTGCAGCAGGCCGACTCAATCCTCAACACTGCGATCCGGTAGCTGTTTTAGCACCAATTGCTGATGCATCGGTGGGTTCCTAGATTTAACGTGGGCACCAGCTAACGAATTACTTTAGCTTGACATATACGGGCTCTGCGAACAGCACGGGGGAGTCTATGAGTTTCCGATCACCCCAAGAGTTCTGCTATGGTTCACCTATGTTTACGAGCATCCCAAGCTTCTTCAGATTGAGGGCGAAGCAATGGATTTTCGGTTCTTCGAGCAACCAGATTACAGGCAACTTGTCGATGACAACCGAACGGTCTCAACTTTGGAGGACGGCCTAGCTGGAGCGGCAGTCAAGGGCGCTGGATTTGGCACGGGTTCTGGTGGTGTACAAGGTGATAATGCTGATATGGAAGGCGATGGCGAGGAAGGAGAGGAATACAGGGATGATGATGGAGATTGGCAGGATGGAGAGGAGGGGGACGATGATGCCGAGGGTGAGGAAGACATTGCGATGGCGATTGATGAAGAACGGGGTCGACCAGCTCTCCAGAAACGAAAATCCTCGGACCCGATGCCTTATGGAAACCAAACCAACCCGACCAAGCGAACACGAAGAGGCGATGAAGAAACATTGACGGTCGATGAAGCCTCTCCGTCGACCTTACGAGATGAGCCCTCAGCGCCAAACCTGATCAAGTACCCGGTCCGCTGCGAGAAATGTGTCCAATCGAACGTAGTCTGCTACATTCCCCTCAACCCTGCTACAAGTAGAACGTGTGACTGGTGCAAGCGGGTCAAGAAACCCTGCAGTTACCTTCAGAACGAGTGGGTGGAAGCGTTGACAGCAGAGGAGACCAAGAAAATCAAAGCTGCCGTTGCGGAGGCGACCTCTTATGCTCCACCGGCTGAAAGGGCAAGTAAAGGGAAGGCAAAGGCAGCGGTGAAGCAGGTGGCAACGGGCGCAGGGAAGGTGGTGAAAAAAGATGGAGATGACGGAACGGTGACCGGGAAGAAAGGTGGACGGAAGGGGAAGGCGACGGCCAAATCGAAGGGAGATGCGGCTCCGACGGACTGGAATGAGCAAACGGCAGGACCTTCAACCCGCTCGAGAGCTCGTGAACCTGAAGTACGTCCGTTCCCTTCTCCGCAGAGCCCTACCATTCCAACCATATATTCGTTAACCGGTATCAAGATCGACTTACAAAGTGTCTTGAAGGTTTTAGCACCCGATGGGCTGCAGGTCCCCACACCCAATAATGCACGAGCGTCGTCGAGCTCAACATCATCGAGTGCAGGCAGCCGACAACCAAGCCCCAGGCTCGTCCCTCCTGTCACAGGTTCCGAACGGTCGATTGCCGAGATTTCACAACTCTTCGATCGGGCTGCTTCTTTGGATGGGGAGGTTGCAGATGTACAGGGTCAGTTAAGAGCCCTTCATCGGCATGCGGCTGAAGAGGCGGCAATACGACAGGAGGTTGAGTTGTTGAAGCGTGGTCAGGAGAAGGTAGAGGGCGATCTAGAGTTGGTTCGAGCCACAACCCAAGAAAGACTCGACGCTACAGACAAGCTCGTTCACTCCATGGACAATCGGACGCAGCTCGATCTTTTTCAGACGTCATCGGAGAAGCAATTCGAGAAGTACGAAGAAGATCGGCGTGGTTGGAGCAAGTGGGTCGAGGAGAATGAGAAAGCGATTCAGAGTGTCCAGGGGCAACTCGGCGACGTTGAGAAGCAGGTCCAAACGCTTCGTCATGAAATGACAGAACACAACCAACAACAATCTGCAGATCTAGAGAGGACGATCACCACCATCCAACGAAACGTCCAGCAATCTCATGATGGGGATGTCGGTGGAGCTACTGCCGTCCAGCTTCTTCGAACGATAGAAGGGTATTTCAGACAGCAAAATGAGGCTCTCTTCCAACGAATCGACTCGGTCGATCAAAGGCTGAACGCGTTGGCACTCATGGTCACCCAGCAAAACAGCAATCCTCACGGATATCCAACAACACTCCAAGAAAGCAGACACCTTGTCAACACCGTTTCCCCCAAAGCGATCTTTCCCTCGCAAGCTTCAATACCCAACCATTTTGTGGCGGAGGTCCCGAGACTGCTTTCATCACCCGCGGGACCGCACTCTTTCGGAAGGGACAGTGGGCTTGTGTGGGGGTCAACGACCATGGGCTCGGACTTCGATCGACGTTACACTAATTATAGCGGTGTGTCGTCTGGGAGTGGCCAACGGTCAGCACTATCAGGCTTGGTGAGTGAATCTGACAGGTCTACGGGTGCTCTGTCGTCGGATACGGCAGACGGAGACGCCCACGATGCAACACCCTCTGGGAGCATTCAAATCCCTCCCAATTGGTCCGGTGGAGGAAAGACAGGAAGAAGGCCAACTGAGCTCGACTCTGCCAGCTCGAGGTCTGTCCCTCAGGAAGGTTCCTTGAACGTCGTAGCCAGTATTCTCATGCCCGCTCAATGATTCTCCTAACTCATTACAATTACAACGGCACATATGTAATTATTCAATCATGACTACTTTGACTCGACATTTCAAAATTTACCTCCCTTATGTTGATACAATTTCATAGAACGACGGACCAATACTTAGGGTATGCATTCAGAAAAGGAACCATGTGTCTCCCATATCAACCGCCCCATTTCGCCGTCTTTCGTGATTTTCGTGGTCCCGACTTTGCTCCAATTCTCTTTGCCGTTTCCAGCAAGTACTCTTCTTCTGTCTTCCGTCGTCGAACTTGCTTCACTGGGGGCGGTAACTGGCTCATGGTAGGTGTTGGAATAGCGTCGGACGTGGTCTCATTGGTCGGCATGGGTAACGGAAGGGACGTTGATGCCGCTGATGGCTGTAAACTTGGGTCGGAAGAGGTGATCAAATCGTTGGAGGGAGTGGGTGGCTGAGGGGGTTTCGATGTAGTTGGGCTGTCCACTTGCATGAGGTCCTCCCGAAGCGATCCTGACGGTGACGGAGACCGATTGATATGTCGCTTGAGTACTCCTAGTGCCAGATTACGAACGGATTCATCGAGCATTGCAAGATCGGGGTCAGCAGCCAGTTTTTCAAGGGCTGAATCAACAGCAATTCGAGAAGACAGGTGAGGAGGAGTGACAGGAGCTGTGACGGGGAAGCTAGGAGCCTGTAACGGAGGAGCTGCATCCGACTCGGTATCTGATCGGATGATTTGATGATTTCTTCCACGGCGAGTTGCAACAATACGTTTAACAGAGTGTCCGTCTGTGGTCCCAACTGCTGTCTCCTCGCCCAGTGGTTCTGTTGGCTGAGCCGTGTTTAACTCGCCATTATTCGGTCTTCCTGGAGCTTCTACTGCCACATCGTCCTCTCTAACCTTCGCCCTCTGCTGCTTCTTCCGTCCCTTTCCGCCCAGCTTCTTCGGAGTCTTTGGAGCCAAGGGGACATGGAGGGTTTCCACATCGTCCTCAAAGTCTGGGTCCTGGTCGTCGATCGCAAGCTGCTGTCGTGGCTCACGAGGCACTAGTGCCTCTCCATCCCAATAGCTATGGATCTCAAGAGGGATTTGTTTCTGTTGCTGCCGACCGTACCAAAACTGTAGGATCTTTCTTGCTGGTTTGACGGTGATGCCGGTTGGTTCTTTCCAATACTGTACGAGATCGTCGGGAAGGTATTCGCTGCTAATGAAGTCCCTTACGTTCTCGGCCATCCTGGACCAGGGTGGTCCAACGTCTTTGGGTTCACGCCCGCATGACCGAGCTGCACTCACAGAGTTGTCAGTGCCCAAATAACATTGCTAGCGAGAGAACAATGCTGACCATAATTATGAATCACGATATTGCGAATAAGTCGGGGAAGGTATTGGTTTGGCTGTTCTCCAGCGGGGATTACAGTCGGGTCTGGGATTATAGGTTCGCCGTACTTGTTTAGCTCCAACTTCAGAAGTGGTTTCCCTCGTTTACGGATCTGCGCCTCATCCACTCGGTCACTTTCTTCACCGTCATCGAACTCCCCTTTGGCATAGGCTCCCCAATAAGTCAGGATTGCAGACTTCTCTATTTCTAGACCGAAGTCTTTGCTGAAAGAACGACCACCAAACTCCTCGGTATAGTCAATGAACGCTGGCAGATTGGTCAGTTTTAGTGACACGGAGGTCCAGACACCTGAACGTACATGCGGCTGTATTGCCATTGGGCACAACATAGGTGACCAACATGGCCAGACGGACCCCCATCTGCTTATGGACGGTGTCAGCGAAATGTCTGGCCAGACGGGCCAAATATTTTTCGGCAAGTCTAGAAGGGGGTAGGTCCGTCAGGCAAGTTACGATGGCTTTTCCGACTATCCAGAACTCACTTTCGCTTTGTCGCTTCATCGGGACCTTTCATCTTCCACGCGATTGCCTCTTTCTCATAGCTCTTGCGGAGAGTAGGAGGCAGACGCCCGTACACATTGGAAAGTGCAGTCTGGAAATACTTGACTTGGGGACGCTTCTGAGGTTGGGACGCTTTCGCTTTCGACTTGGATGGCTGTTTCTCTAGATTCTCGGTTTCATCAACCTTCTGTTCCATTTCCTGTTCATCGTCCGAACTCTCTGCCTCTTCATCCTGGTCGATATCAGAATCAGGAACATCCTCTCCTGCCGCACGACGTAATTCCTTCCATTCTGCCATGACTGGCTCTGGGTGCTTGTAGTAGTAAACCCGTCTACCCGTCCACGAGTATGCCCATCGAGGAAGATCCCTTTCCACCCGACAATTTTGCTGGAACCAGCGGCGAACGTTCTACGTTTGGAAGGAATTGTTCAGCGACCGAAATCAGATTGCTAAGATGGTAGGTATACCTGGCGAAAGGACGCCCGCTCTCCTTTGCTTTTCTTGGTTCCCTTCTTCTCTAAACGGTCGAGCATATGCTCGGCTGCTGCCAGGGCAAGTTCAGCCCGGAGGTCCTGCTTCGTCGTTGCCTTGTACTCTGACTTTAGAGATTCTAAGTAGTCTCTTTGAGACTTCGAGAAGAGGAGACTGGTCTTTGATTCCTTGGTTGGCGGTAACTCTGTTAAATTAGGAATGTGACGGGGACGGATGCCAACTGATCCGTTGAACACAGAGCCGCTGTCGTTCAAGACGGAGTCCTTCAACGGCTCCGTCTTAACGGGTCCGTGATGTTCCTCGTCCGATTCCATGATGTAGTAGGCGGTGAAAGGCTGTGAGGACGAATGGGGAGTGCAACAATCATCCAACAAGGGGTTAGAGGCTGTAAAGGGTTTACAGATATCCGAATCCAAGGCAGTTCGGAGGGTAACCTGATTTTTCAGGAGGCGATGCGGTTGTATTTATACCCAGGTAGTCCAGGATGATTCTCTACTCTCCTTCTCTAATTCTTCACTCGTACAGCACTGCGACCTTTGGGCCCACCGATATGGCTCCATCAACCCTCATCATCCCAAAAGATGGTTTTGTTCAATATACACTTTCCAAGTCAACAACAACACGAGGAAGAAAGGATCGATTGGTTCCTAAACGGGAAAGAAGAGACAGCCGAAGGCCTTTGTCTGCTTCTCCCTCCAAGACTGCGTTATCTGGTGCTACCACAAGCCGCAAGAGGCGACGAAGAGAATCCACGCCAGATCGTTCTGATCACACAAATCACCGTCAGAACCTGGACGACGGCCCATCTCTGGGGTATGACGGCTTCCCTGCTTTGCCGGATGATGGGCCAGATATTGTCAATCCGAATGCGTTCCGCCGTCAGACTGGAGGAACCTCTGACGGGAAGGTTAGGCCCACTTGATCTCCTTCCATTTTTTCCTTGCTAATCGAATTAAACTTATCCAAGACATCACACGACTACATGAAACATTGGATGGACACCCGACAAGAAGACCACCTTTCGAGGCTCCTAGAAAATGAAGGCAAAGCCTCGACAATCTGTCAGCAATGCCATGAGTCTACCCCTTCACTTTGGCGGTGTTCTGACTGTGTTGGATCAGTCAACACTTGCAGAACGTGCTTGAAAGCCTCACATCAATCTACTTTACTACATAGGATCGAATGGTGGAACGGTACGTTCTTTCAGCCGTCTTGGCTTTGGCGGACGGGTGCTATCCTCTGTCTGGGACATGATGGCTCCGTATGTCCCCAATACAAACATACGATGGAGGAGATGCAGAATCGCCTCCTAGACTTCAATGGCATCCTTTCTGATGAGAGACTGGAAGAAGATGATGTGATGTTCGGGGCCGTTCCTGCCTACAAACACATTGGGTCAGGCAAGATTGTGACCTTCGTTCACACCAACGGTATCCACCACCTTCCAGTTTATCCTTGCATGTGTGCCGGGGCTATTCCGACGGATCTCCAATATCTGGCTATGGGATTTTACCCTGCCACTTCAACGGATATTGCAACCGCTTTCAGTATCTCCGTCCTGAAGCAATTCCACTTATTCAAGGTTCATGCGCATCTATCTACTGATGCGTACATGTCCATCTTGAGAAGACTCACTAATTACATATTCCCCGACATGGCACCCGTGCGTTTCTCTCTTTTATCTATCTCCGCTCACTGTTGACGTCTGTGATATCGGGATATCAGGATCGTAAACGAGAGCTGGGTCGTGTTTGGCAGCAGTGGAACCACATTACCAATCTGAAACGGTACGGATTCGGCCATTCAAAGAACTACGAGAAACCAGGAAAGGCCGAACTGGCACTGTACTGCGCCGTCTGCCCTCAGGTTGGGGTAAACCTCCCACCAGATTGGAAATCCAGAGGGCCTTTGTATGTGATCTATGCATTCTTTCCCGAGCAATGTTCACAGCTGGAACCCTATAGATATCAATACTACCGTTATCTGGTTGGCGACGGCAACTTCGTCTGCAATCACATCCACATAACTGGTTCACAGGAGGCACCTAGGCTTGCTGATGGATGTGGCTACATGACTCCATCAGTACCCTACGGGGAGCACCTGGCCAGCACCTCGGAAACTGTTGAGGTCCGTATTCTTAATGTTTCCGATCGCATTGTCCGTTTTTTACCCGTTCTGTTGTAGCCGTCAACATGCTATGAGCACAGGGCCGTGGCGGATAAGAACAAACCAAAAAAGGGTTATGATTCCACAGGGTTGGTGGCGATTGCTTGTGCACGTCACGGCTGCTTTGCCCCTGCAGCGTGTGTGGATATGCAGAAGGGTGAAAGGTCAGTCATCCGTCAGTATTGCCTTGCCAGGAATTCTTACAAGGGCCTAGGCAGAAGAACATGGATTATGCTTTCTGCCAAGCATCAGAAACGACAAACGCTGAGGCTCTACCAGCCGTTCTCTTTGCGTACGATATAAACTGCCAATATTGCATCCACTTCAGGAAGAGAATATCAAATGGTCAATACCTTCATTTCCCTGCCTCTGTTCCAATCCATTTTTTGATTGGACTCTTCCACGTCCACGGTCACAAAGAAGAGTGTCTTGCACGGTTTGCCCCTACCTTCTTCCCCGGGGCAGGGATGGCAAGTGGCGAAATACTGGAATCTCTGTGGAGCCAGTTGAACGGAGCAGCAGATATTACAAGGACTATGACTGTTGCAAATCGTTCTGAAATGCTGGACGCATGCATGGCAGACATTAATTGGAGGAAGCTGCAGTCAATGGGTTAGTTCCGTTGGATGTCAAATTATACGATCTTCATTAACCATCCGTTCGCAGTTTTTTGGCTTATCCGTCAGCACAAACGGGCCCGAGAGCAGCTGAAGAGAGCAACTCAGAACTTCGAGGATCTAGACAAAACCGCTTCACAGGAACATAGGGACGCATGGCGCAGGGAAATGAAAGCCGCCAATTCAAAACGTGAAACCCAGTCGGACCCCTCCGCTATGGACTTGTACAACGTCAAGTCCAACAAAGGTCTGTCTACCAATGTTCCATCAATCCACTCGAGGTATGAATGTAATTGCATGGTCTAGTGGAGGCACCGGTGACGGTCCAGATACGTCTCATGCGAGAGGAGAATCAACAAAATCGTAATCTGGGTACCACTACATGGGTCGCAACCGCCATCACCTTGCAAGAGCTACAGTACGTCTTTCAACCGCTTTCAGACACATTATAGCCTAATATACTGCTTGAAGACTTGAGATCAGAATGCTGGCTGAGCAACACCACCGTGTACCGACTGAGGCCGTGCAATTAGAACTGGAGAAAAAGCGAGAATCAGCACTTCGGCGCCTCAACGACTTGTACGCCGAAGCACACTCACTGTTTCCCTCCGCTCGGCTTGATCAGCACTTGGCTCGACGCATCCCGGGTTTGAACTCAGTTTGTACTTGCGAGGATGAGTGCGTTTGCTCAGCCCAATACCAGACACGGCCATGGGAGGACAAGGAAGAAATTGAATTCACCATCATTCCCCTTCCGTCCTCTTTCGAGGTACTGCCTGATGGATGGACGAGTCTGGCCGGCACCGAAGAACAACTCCGTGTGGCTCAAGCTAACAACTCTCTTGAGCATTTGCGAGCTGACATAGGCCATAAATCCTATTTGTATCGGGCGAACAGGAATTTGGCAAATGGAAAACGCGAACGAACTCGTGGGTACGACTCGATCAATTCCGTTGAACGGTCGATGCGCCTGAACGGACAGAAATACCGTTTCGCCCAGTGGGCCCTGGAGCGCTTGGGAGTTGCTGCAAAGTATTCCCAATTTCAGAGCTTGCACCGGGAGCACACCAAAGCCGTCACAGCTATCTATGATCCAAACAAACCTGGTCTCAGAACGGACAGCATGTCTTGGATCTGGACCATGAATGTGAAGAAAGATTCCGAGACCCACAGCTATCTACATGAAGGTTCGTCACCGCCAGTTCTCACTCCGTCATTCTACCAGCCTCAGGTGACTGAAATTGATGCATCCCAGTACATCGTGTCAACTGGATTCGCTCTATCTCCGTCCGCGATCGATGGCTGGAGGAATTCACCCTTGTGGAATCAGAGATGGAATGGTTTGTAAGATACACCAATTTTCGGAAGAACCGTGCGTTGGAATGGACCAACAAGGCGGAATCAGATGGCCATATTGCATATGCCTATCGTCAAGGAAGAATGTGGAGCACAATGGGAGTTAGAGCGATATCAGAATTCCGAAAAGCGGGTGTCACGATCTCTCTCGATTGACCGCTCCAATTTATCGGATAGTCATTCATTTTACGGAGATTCTGGATCACGAAGGTCAACTTGCATAGTGTTCATCTTGTCACAAATACATTACCCATTCCAACGTTTGTTTCTGCCTTCGGCCCAGTTGAATTCCGTCATCGTTCACTCCATCCCTCCGTCCTAACCCTCCGTCCTAACCCTCCGTCCTATCCTAAACCTTGACTTCGAACGCTCACCATCACCATGATTGAGAACGCGTTGGAGGCGCTGACACCGTTGGACCGGAACGCCCTCCAGAATCTCATTCAATATGCCGCTAGTCGGACTCGTTCCATTGGACTTGCATATGTTACCAACCATGCACGGTTTACGGAGGTGCAGAAGCAGGCCTACATTATACACTTTTCAAACGAGCTGGTGAGTACTCGAAATCGTGTATCCGCCGGTATGATTTCTGACAAACATTTATATAGTTAATTGGTTCTTACATTGTAGGATATGCCGTCGCACTTCATGGGACCGTCATTTCAATCCCCTCCACACTTCGCAGACTCATGAAGTTTATAACCCAGAGCCGTCTATCAAATATATCGAGTCTACTCCATACCGTCACTGAGCACAACCCCACGGAGCACCTCCTGGCCTATTACTCAGGAGACTGGTGGACCGACTACCCGTCCTCAGTGACCGTTTCAGATAGTTCCCGTCCCGTCACAACCGTTACCGCCCTCATTGAAAACTGGAAGGTTCAAAAGCGAAACGCCATTGCGCTGGATTCTCGACACATTGTCGATGCTGCCAACTTCTCTGGGCTCACGCTAGACGAGTTGAGGGAAGCTCGTTCGGTTGCCATTGACACCCTGTCAATCCTGGAGCTGGAGGCGGATATGAATATGCGGCAACTCGATCTGGTAAATACTCGAATCATCGAGATGAACGACCTCGATAAAAAGCTGTCGGCCTTGGCTGGAAGGTCCCCAGCTGAGATACCGGAGATTTGGCTTCAGGGTAGTAAGGGAGAGGACCAAACCGGACACACTTAACAAACCAATCCCCCATGAGGTACGTCAGATTCTCCTCCCCAAGCTTTCCACGGCGAAACTAACCAACTGGGTGTCATTTTCTTTGACTTTCCCCCCCGCTTCTGATGCCATTGAATCCCCCCTTCCCCTTGTAATATTTTCCGTCCGTGGTACACCCGCTGTTTAACCGTAGCTTCCGTTCCGTCCTGATTTGATCCCGTTATTTTCCCGTTGTCGCCGTTCCATCTTCCTTTGATCCCGTTGTTTTACCGTTGTCTCCGTTCCGTCCTGATTTGATCCCGTTATTTATCCTGCAACTGTAGATACATGTTGTGTATTAGAACAGAGCACAAATGGGTAAATAGCGGGTCTACGCACTTTGCGGTTTCAGCAACAATGCCCCCAGCCGAGCTTCCTTCCGTCCATTCCGTTCCCGTCATCAACAATGTCACTCCCGTTGCTCATGTTCACCCTGCACCTACATTTGTGGCCGAGTGCTTTGTTCTTCCTCCTGATCTGGAGCTCTATCGACTAGCGGAGTCGCGATCCTTTGTTTCATGGGTTGTCCTCCGTCGCGAACTGTTTCTCCGATTCTTGTTTGAAAGTCCCCTCAATCTCAAATTTGAAAAGCGGTATATCGATATCTTTCACAAAGAACTGGTGCGTTTGTTGCGGTCCTGTCGAGAATTCTATCCAGTGTGACTGATGGTGAATCCTAGGATTTGACCCTGATTGTACATGGAGTTCTCGCTCCATATCGAGAGTCGGCGCCGGTGTGGGATTGCCTCGATTACTTCCTGGCTGTCATACTCCGCAAACTTCCAAGACACTCAGCGTCGGTGGGAGATCTGTGGCTCGCATTACAGAGTGGCTGCTTTCTGGATCCTAGTCCTTTGACATACCCCGAGGCGATGGAGAAGGCGTTATCGCAATGGTGGCAGATCAGTGACGATGGCCAAGTTCCCAACCATTCCTTTGCAGACGTTAGGAAGTGCTGGAGGACCTGGTATGACGGCACCTACATCCTAGATCCCTTACGCCCCGTGCCTGAAGGAGACGTCCGCTCAGCGGCGGACCTTATGTCCAGCGTCCTGTCTCTCTTGGACGAGCAGACGGCGTTCACATCCTCCCACTTGGATTCGTTGGAGCAGTCGTTAACCCGCATGATTGAGCTTCAACAGCGATGGGACTCTGTTGCATACAACGGTTGTGCTCAACCATGGAAACCAATTCGCTTATTAGACAAAGCATCATATATTCTGTAGTAGAATCGATATGTAATGTCCGTCCGTCACCGTTCTTACCGTCCGTCTCTACCTGTCACCGTTCTTGCCGTCCGTCTCTGCCCTGATTTGTTTCCGCTCAAAAGTCCACCCCGCGTGTCCAGATATTTCGGCTCACTATCTCCGGTAAAGGGAGACCATGCCTAATTGCTAGATCCTTCAAAGTGGGAAGAGGAGGCTCATCATAGGAGCCCAACGCCGCCTCCCCCACTTTCGGACGGATGTAGCTTGCCAGACAGAATCGCTCTCCAACGGTCTTGCTGGCTCCATGTTCAAAGACGTGTCCTGGAAATATCAAACATGTTCCGGGCCCGTATACAAAACTCGACGAAAGGAGAGGTATGTCGCAGCGTCCCTCCGTGTAGGTTCCGAATGTTGTTAGCATGTCGTACACGCCCATTCCACCTTTTGTGTCACGATGAAAAGCCGTTTCACGGTTGGCGATCACAGCTATACCATTGAACGGTGAAGACCATGAGTCAAAAAGAGAGTTCATGAGCTCCTGTCCCTGAACCTCCACCTGTCCGCTGGCAAGCTTCCCCAGGATTTCGAGCTGCATCTCGAACAGCTCTGGATGGACAAGCGAAAGCAACGCCCCGATGAGCGCATTGATGTCTTTCAGCTCGTCCACAAGCAGGGAGCCACCTTGATTCTTGGGTGTCTCCTTCAAAGATGCAGACGGAGCCGGTAACGATGTCGGAGGCTTCAGTTTGCCAGTGCTATCAATGTCTATTTGGGATCAATGACCATATAGACTCACCCCGCGGCCTTGAAGGTACCAGCAGATACTTAAATTGACGTGACCTGGAGAAACGACGCACTTGCTTGGTTCTGCAAAAGTGCCAAGATCGTCTCTCCAGCTATTGGTGTGAGGGATACGGATGACACTGCTTGGATAGTCTGAGACAATCTTGAGAGTCTCAACGACTTGCTCCTACGGGGTGACTTAGTTCGCCGCAATTGAACACAAAAAGCGGCAAGGATGAGGACGTACCGACCGTCGGGCAGTGAAGATGCCTGGGAGATACCAGCATACAATGAATCCATATTGATCCACGAAGACAGTTGGACGGTCAATGATTTTCCTTCCTCCGTCCGGACGNAGCTCGAACGGCCCTTGGAACTTCTGTCGGAGGAGCTCGTCTTTCGCTCCCTTGCTCGGCGCCTTCACCGTATCAAGAACCTCTTCGAAAGAGTAGGGTAATCGCACTGTTACTTGTTCATTTTCGTCGTCCCGGTCATTCCTGTAATTGAGTAACTTACCTTTGTTTAGCCATCCATCCAGGAGCCGTCCCACCAATGTCTCGAGCTCGCCCTTGATTGAGAGCGAGATGCGAGGCTCGGGCTTCACTCCTACTGCTTTCCTGGTCCGATCCTGTAAAAGGGACTGCGCATATGCTGCATATCTGCAACACAGAGCGAGACCTTCAGGCAACTCGTTTGTCATTGCGATGAGGATAACGGAGTAACTGTAAAAGTTTCGATTTGTTTAGCCGGGTGATTTTCCCTCGAAACCGACCACGTTTTCCCCAACCTTCCCAATGTCTAATCAACCCGCCCGTTATAGTGAGTCCTTCCCGGTCCGTGTCTACCGTCACATTTGTCACTCGTGTGATATTGACCGTTATGCATCACTTTCCGCCCCGCTCCGGTTTAGCCGTAAGCGCCGTCCCACGGCTCTGAACGCTGGTTTCAGTGGCTGTGCTATCCCAGCTGGGTCGCTCCTTTTGAGACCAGGTCCCAGCTGGNTCGTGCCTCTTCAGCCACCGATAACGTCAAGCTGGGCCCAGGTCGCCATCAATGATGGGCTGTTTTCTGCCCTGCTCACCTGTACTTCATTTTCACTAGTGCTGAATGCCCTGTCAAGTCCATGTCAGGAGACCTTCACGAAATGCCCCGTCTTCATATTACCCAAGAACCAAAGAGGATTCAGCTTTGGCAAGACTCTGACGACGCGATGGGGAGATCCGTCTCTAATCACTCTGTTTGGCAGCGCGGACTCTCGTCGAAAGACTATTTTTGCATATTGACATGCGACGTCGAGGCCAGTGAGCAAATTCCTGCTCTAGCTTTGTTTTCAATCAGCAACGCCAACACTTCAACAAGTCTTCCTATGACTCCCTCTTT
>SDEE01000572.1:19003-32909 GCA_004126415.1 Candolleomyces aberdarensis | reverse complement strand
TTTTCGTTTTCGAGGCCAACGTCTGATGAGAATAAACAGACCACAACAAACCATTTTGGTCCCTGCTGCCAACGACGCCGACGGATCCCTGCCAGGGCCGGCGACAGACAGATCTTAACAAGACTACAGTCTCCGTTTCTGACCTTATGACTGACGATCAGTCGATCAGTCGTTACCTTCTCAATACGACGTCCAAGGTGGCATGTTGATACAGCTTTGGCTACTCACGGGACTATCCTCGTGGCATCTGCAGCCTATCTATGGGCGTTGAGCGCTTGTGTCCTCGACCTCCGTTTACACCTAACACTCACCTGCTCTCCGCTTGATTCCCCACCCTAGCCTTGAATGTATGGCAGCTACGCCCCCAGGAATCCAAGTATATCCCAATGCACACGATTTTCGAATCGATCAACAAATCATCAACATCTTTGGGAACGTTTCGAACGAGAGAAGAGGTATGCCAATGGTAAAAAAAATAATTATGCATACTTAGACGATTGTCATGCCTTCAGACCTCATTCTTCGACTTAATCCGATTATTGATGCTTCTCACACTCGAAATCGAAAGACGTCTCCCCCCGACTCGGCGTGCTTCCCTGGGACGAGGAAGGTGGTGATCCGGGGGATCACCTCTTGGATCGACACCAGGATCATACTGGGTACTACGGCTGCCCATGTGTACTGGTTCCACGGTTTCGCGGGGAGCGGCAAGTCCGCGATCTCTCTCGAAATCGCCAGGATATACGCTGGCTCGGGGCGGCTTCTCGCAAGCTACTTCTTCTTCCGCAATGCGGGAGACAGGAGCGGGATGGCCAGGTTTGCGGTGACATTAGCGAGTCAACTCGTGGCTGCAGTGCCTGCCACAGCCTCATTCATTCAAGCTGCTATTGAGGCGGAGCCTGGGTTGCTGACGCAGGGTGTGTCGTTGGCTACGCAGCTGGAGCGGTTGGTCTACGGACCGTTTCGGGCTGCTGTGAAACGAGGAATTATTGTTAAGACGCTCATCAAAGGGCCTTTCGTCGTCGTCATTGACGGACTTGACGAGTGGGAGGACGAGCAGGGGGTGATGGATTTCATCGACCACATGCTGGATTACTTCAAGAGGCACCCTTCGATTCCCCTCCGATTCTTCATTGCTAGTCGGGTGGAAGAACACATTCGTACCCGCTTGGAGAACGATCTCGTCTTCTTGGCCAATCTTGACAGTCATGGGGCTCGCAGAGACATCGAAATGTTCCTCGAAGGATCGTTTGAGGCCGCATCGTTGAACAATCGCGTCATCCAGGAATACGTTCGAGCGCACGGGGAATGGCCAACAAAATGGGACATGAAAAAATTGGTGGAGCACATCAATGGATCCTTCGTTCTTGCTTCAACTATATTCAAGTTCATCATCCAGCCGGCTACGGCAAAAGATCCGTCGACGCCTATGGAGCGCCTTCCACTTACCCTCGAGCTCAATGGCCTCGATCCTCTGTATGCCCAAACGCTCGCCCGTTCCCAGCATTTTTCTCATTTCCGCCACATCCTCTCCACCATCGCACTTCTCGAGCGACCACTCCCAATTGTCGGAATAGCAACCCTTCTTGGGATCGAAAGGTCCAAAATCGTTCAAGTCCTGTTGAATTTACAAGCAATCATTCATGTTCCAGGAACTGACGAAGAGGACAAAGTGACTGTGTGCCATACGTCGCTTCGTGACTTCCTCACGATGGAAAGCCGGTCGGGGGAGTTCTTTGTACCACCCTCGTTTCATCTTCATTTGTCCTACCAAAGCTTTTCCTCTTTCTTTGAAGGAAGCGGTGACCTAGCCTCTTCGGAAGAGAGCGGTAGCCCAGCGTTTGAAGAGAGCGGTGGCCCAGCGTATGAGTATGGCAGGGCTTACACTGATGTCCATTGGAAATCATGTGCTCTATCAGATACATGCGACCTCGTCAACGAGATTGAGCGGCTCGAGGCTTCCCAACCTCTGCATACCAATAAACTCCCTCATTGCGCGTTCCTCTGCACTATGCTCTTCTACTCACTCTCCTTGGAAACCTTCGACGATATTTTGTATGGACTCACCGAGAGTGCCAAACAATTAGCGCTAGCGGCGGAAAGTTCCGACCGCCGTATTAGACTCTGGCTGGAAGAAGACTTCGAATATGGCATGCCAGAGAGTTCTGTCCGCACAGTTCAATTCACCAAACAAACATACGAAACGTTGAAACATGACCTCCAACGTGCATCAACCGCTATCCGTGCCAAAGTATGCCCTTTCGAATTTCATCCTTCCATTGGCACTTGAAACTGAATACTACACCCCTAGTTTCCCAAAATGCGGGGCCTCGACATTCGGCGCTCAACTCGACGGGAAGAGCGATACTTTTTTGAAAAAATATTCCCATCAGGCACGTGCACTCGATCCACAGTTCCAACTTTTGCTTTGCTAGGATGATAATCCCAACTTTTAGGCATCCTTTTCAGGCATCCACATATTCAAAGTAAGTGCTGGGTTCCTGAGTCTTGGAATGAGGGGCACTGAATCCTTCAACAGGCTCTGCAATGGATAGTGGCTCGTGCTAGATTCAAGTGGAAAAAAGCGAAGATAAAACCGCGTCCTCCCCTAGAGTTTACTCTCAGTGTGTCAAGTCACCGGCCCAACCAGGACGGTGGTTGGCTGTCAATAGTTTTCAGCTTTGACGAGGCGCATGTTGTCAGCGAACGCGAATTCAAACGCGATGCACTCGACGCTTTTTTTGATTCAAGTTCAGATTCAGATTCAGACTAATCAGCCTTGAAAATTGTATGTCCTTCTCCTTGACTAGAACTCGTATTCTACAAGGGCTGAGTGATTATCATTGTAGCAGAGCCGTCGATCCATTTTGGACCACAGCAAGATTCGGCGGATGAAGCGGTTGGAGCGTCGCTCGAGTACACGGAGGAGATTACAAGAGAGATATTCCGCCGAAATCTCTGTTTCCAATGGCAACTGATTCGCACTTTAGGTTATTGGGGGCTTGGGGGGCTTTGAGGTGGGATGGGTCGAGGCGAGCGATTGCGAGTATGCTTCCTCTGTGAAGAGGTTCCACTCGCATTATTTTCTGGGGAAAGAATATATTATAGGTCTGGATATCGTAGCTAGTAGTAGCTCTCCGAACAAGAGCGAATTTTCGTTTTCGATGAGGCCAATGTCTGATGAGAATAAACAGACCACAACAAACCATTTTGGTCTGCTGCCAACGTCGCCGACGGATCACTGCCAAGGCCAGCGACAGACACCATCTCAACGACGACGTCCAAGACCGTCGACACCATCTCGTAGACGCTGGGCACCGTTGGCGACGTTGCCAACTCCCAGCTAATATGCGGGCTAAATCTCTACTATCCTTAATCACCCTCCCTCTCCGCAATGGCTACGTATTTCTCGTCTGCGTCCTCGTGCTCTTCATGCAGGCAGGATTTCACACAGGACGTCGCGACAAAACAATCCACGCCGAAGACACGCTTCTCATCACTCCTGAAATACAAGAGGAGCTTCTGGCCAAGTCTGCCAACGTTCTCCAACCTTTGACCGGCCGGCGGGGTGTCGTTGATGAGCACCCCATCCCCAAATTGATGGAAGAAGCGGAGGAGAGGTACAGGAAGAAGCTGTCGGGACAGTCAAAGTCGTTGAAGAAAGCGGTCGCCGAATATAAAAGAAGATACAAGCGTCCTCCGCCCAAGGGGTTTGATGAGTGGTGGAGCTTTGCACAGAGGAATGATGTCCGCCTCGTTGATGAATACGACGGATTAATGGAGGATTTGCAGCCGTTTTGGGGTCTCAGTGGAGCTGAGCTGCGAAGAAGAGCGAGCCAGGTGAGCTTTTAGGAATGTTTCTGGACTGTTGCGATCTCTTACCGTTGAGATAGGCCGCCGAGCTGCCTTTGGTCGATCTGGTGCGCGTTCGCGACGGCGTGGCAGAATCTGTGAGCCGTCACAATACAGGGGTCAGTGGAAGGGCGGAAGGGTTTCGTCTGATGCTGGCGAGGTTCCAAAGTAAAGTACGTTCAAAGCGATGGCCGTCCCGGACGCGTCTGACATCTCCGCAGCTCCCCTACCTGGAATTCCCCATCAACGCAATTCCTGAAAACCGTGTTCTGGTACCCTGGGAGCACATGCAGTATCCCAATCTTACCGTCCAAGATTCTTCGGAGGGTCTGTCGTCCATGCTCGGTGGTCCCTTCAGGGTAGATTGGACTGGCGAAGACAACACCTGGGACAAGTGGAGACGCACTTGCCACCCAGACTCGGTTGCACGTCGTGTCTTTTCGTCCCTTCGAAATGTGTTCCGCCTACAGACTGTGAATTATTTCAGTCAGGATGATTCACCAGGCAGCGATTTCAGCTTCACCCCCAACACCTCTGCGTCTATCGACTTTTGCAACAAGCCACAAGCCCATTACCAGCAAGGGCATTTCTTCACCGATTTTCGACCTATCCATGCCTTGTATCCGATTTTCAGCCCGGCAAAGGCCCAAGGGTACCTCGACATCCGTATTCCCAGTCACTATTATTACGGGAACACCCCTCGATACACCTATGGATGGGATTCAGTAAATCTCGAAGTCAAGGAAGTCGATGCGATGGAACTACCTTGGGAGATGAAACAAGACAAGCTGTTCTGGCGAGGCGCTTCGACAGGTGGAGGGAACCACCCACCAGGATTTGCTCCCCACTTCCAGCGTCACAGGTTCCTACAAATGGCCTCCGACACCTCGGACACCAACAGGACAGTCACCTATGCTGATCCTCCTGGCTCGAATCGCTTCGTTGCCGCATCAGTTCCGGTCGCCAATTTGAACGAAGAGATCATGGATACTGCGTTTGTGAAGGCCGTCTCTGCACAAGCGTACCCTGGTGGGGAGTCTGCACTCCGGAAGCTTCATCGCTTTGCGAATTCTGTGCATCTAGGTCGACATTGGGCATTCAAATACCTGGTTGATCTTGATGGTGTAGGATACAGCGGGCGATTTATGGCTTTCCTGGCTAGCGATAGTGTGCCTCTGAAGGCCACTGTCCATAAAGAGTTCTTCTCGGACTGGATTGAGCCATGGTGCGTTCTTCTTTCATCACTATTTAGATTTGATTTAAACTCACCCTTTCGGCTAGGCTGCATTTCATCCCGTTATCATCAACTTACCAAGAGGTGTATAACATCCATGCGTATTTCTCGGGACCAACAAAATCCGCACTGGAAGCCCTCGGCTCTCGTCAGGCTGGCGTTCCCCTAGATGAGCGGAGATCCGTGGAAGGGGACCGGCGGCTGCGTCGGATAGCCAGAGCAGGGAAGGAATGGAAGCGGACGATTGGGAGACACGCTGACATGGAAGGTGAGTTAAACTGTGATTATCGTGTGTTCTAGGCTAAACGTTACTTTGACTAGCCTATGTCTATCGTCTTTGCCTCGAATGGGCACGGTTGACGAGTGAGGACCGGGATTCCATGAATTATTAGTAAGGATTGCTTTTTGAAACACGGACTTTTACTACCCCCCTGCATTCGCTCTTTTATTGCTCTGCTTTGCATAGATTTCTAAACAATATTTTGGATGGACAATTTCGCAGTGTGCCAGATGCAGACTTGTGTATATCATAATATGGGCGCAAATTTCTAGAGTAAAAATGGATAATCGACATTGCGGAGTCATTTTTTGACGTTGGATTCATCCTGTACCTGGGATCCCAAAATCTAAGGTCAGCTCCCGGAATGACTACATTAGAACCCATCTGACCGTTATTCCAGATTCCAGGTTAGGGCATACAGCTTGCGATAGGGTCCTTGCGCGAATCGTGATCATCTCCTTTCATCCCGGCCTTCGTTGAAGGCGCCGTCTTCGGTGTTCAGCGAGATGGAATCAATGTAATGCCACCGATCGACTCCTCATGCTGAGACTCGTGCACAACCTCCAAAGCTCCTTTCTTTCCCTTTTGTCTGGTTTCCACCTGATTTCACCTACGATTGGGAATTGATAACTAATCGGAAGCGATCTAATTATGTGTGTATGCGGGCACGTTGTTGCAGCATGTCTCGGTCAATGGTGACTGAGGTGAAAGGTCGCTTGCTTTCGTCATATCTACTTGGTCCTTCCGCGAGCCACAGGCGCCTACATATACGAGTGGGGTGAGTGCCTCTCCTCTCCCCCACACCTCTCCACACCCCACTCATCTAACCCACCTAGTCCGGATCTCTTTTTTTCCCCACTAGTCGTGCCAAACGATGTACGCTCCTCCACGACCAAGAAGCCGGGCACCGTCGCCACTTCCGCCTTTTGCTCCAGCGCTTCCGCCGCAGACCCCATCGGATAACGGGCTGCATTACCGTAGGCCCACCAGTTCGAATGAGTTTAGGGTCGAGAAGGTTGGCCGATCGCCATCTGCTATGGGTCATAGGAGTGGTTCGACGCTCCCTTCGGAGCCCTCGTATAATGACGAAGCTGCGTATCGACAACGAGTTGCGGCGTTGAACGCGGCGCGAGATCGACAGTTTGCTACTACGGGTCATATCGTTGTTGATTCGACCCAGTTGGTTTTGTTCTTCCGGTCTAAGGTGTGTATCATTCGTTTTTGCCGATTATTGCCTCCTACGTGAAACTGATCAACGATTATGTGTTTTCTTCGATAACAGAGCGGGATCTCTCAGGCTTTGGATTTCCCGATAGACGTGGACTATAATTCGCCGCCTGCCCTCGACGTGCTCGTCACAGCATGCAGGCCCCACCAGACGTCTGACTATAACGGATACATGGACCGCGAATCCCTCTTCTACCCGCCCACACTACCCCTCACGACTTCCTTGGAGCTATCCAACTTCCCCATCCTCGATGCTGTCCGCAGCTCCCTCCTCCCCAATCTCCCTCCAGGAAGCTACCTGACTGCGGCGAAAGACAAGCTCGAGCTCCTCCTTGATGGGGGTCGCCTCGAGCGCCAGCCTGCGCATCTACGGAATGACGGACGCGCGGCGACGATTATCATCACCCTCCCGGTCCACTTCCAAGGCGGCGCACTCGTCGTCCGCGATCCGACTGGTGCCCAGGAACGCTTTATCACCAAGAGCAGGGGCGAGGGCGACCTCGAGTGGGTTGCGTTCCTTGCCAACTGCGATTACGAGACCGAGGTTGTGGATAAGGGGTATAGGGTGATGATCTCGTATGGGGTGTATGTGAGAACCTTTAGTCCGGAGGGTGCGATCAAGTTTGAGTGTTTGAGTGTGCCGACGGATGCGTTCTTTGATGTTTTGGCGCCGGTTATGAACCTTTCGAGGGGGAGGACGGTTGGGTTTTATTTGGGGAGTGATTATTTGGGGGTTAATCCTTCGTTGGTGACGGCGGATAAGCTGATTCCTCAGGTATGTTAACCCTCGTTCTACTAATTCATATCCATTGTTTCTCATCCTCGATTTTCTTTCGTGTGTTTAGCTGAAGGGAGGAGACTACCTTCTCTACCATGCGTTCAAGATGTACAAGCTCAAGGTCGACCTCCACTGGACAGCAGGCGAATATTTCTGGCCTACCGACCGTCTCGTCGAGCTCGATGGGGAAGATATCGCCGTCGGAGTGAGCAGCCATGCATCACCGCGTATGCCCACTGGTTATCCCGGAAACATAAACACACCGTCCAATCGCACTGTGCCTATCCCAGCCTTCGGTGGAGGTTACCCTCCAGTTGGCATTTACCCTACTCCTCCAGGTTCGGCCCAAGTTCCAACGGAGCAGGACCCGCTTCGTCTGAAGGTTGAGGAGTCTGGTGGCAAGCTGCTATCGGAGGCGAACCTCACCGTCTTGACCGATTGGAACCATACTGCCAACGCTGGTGCCGTTGAACGTGTGCCTTTCATCTCTCATGGCGAACTTAAAAAGTTCGTCGTGAACGTCCTGCTCGTCGTATTCGTACCGTAACGATATTTCAATCAAGTTGGTATAAGCAACACAACAAAGTATTACTATTTGTACAATTTACATATTACTATCGGTGTATAATATGTAAGATATAAGGGGAAGGAAGGAGAAAAGTAAGTCCAACCTGAGATCAGAGCTTGTCGTGAAGAAGAAACGTGCCATAATACAAGAGCGTACAGATGGATACACAAGATAACGCATTCAGGGAAGTGCAAAAGAGACAGTTGGCTAGCTCATCATTGTCTGCCATCGCCACGTTGAGGCTGTTCACCACTAGTGCCTTGACCACCAGCGAACGGATCTTTGTTATCTGGTGCACCACCGGTGTATCCCCAGCCTTCGTATCCAGGAGGCTTATTCTGATCGGGAGGTGGACCTGCCGGGGGTCCCCATTGGTTTTGATACCCGCCGTATGGGGGTACACCAGCAGGCGTGTAAGGTCCGTTGGGTGGAGGTGGGTACGGTTGACCGGCGCTATACGGTGGAGCGTAGTGGCTGGCGTATGCCTCAGTTCTGACAGGTGCGCGCCAAGAGTTCGCAATGCTGGAAGGATCGAGGAGTTGGCGGTAGAAGCCGAAAGCGACGCTGGCGAATAGGGCAGCGAGGACTGAGAGGAGAATAAGTCAATGAGCTTGTCATGGAATGAAAGATTCGTGCTTACAGGATGTGGCAAGGAAGGCGATGATCTCTGACCATGAGCCCCGGTCCCAAGAGCGTTCGCACCAGCGTCTGGCGGACGCGGTGTCGATTCTTCCGGACGTGATCGGTCCCCAGAAGCCACTCTGTAGAAGCGTAAGAATTCGCGGAAAAAACGAGTGATCATGGGGAACTCACGTAGACATAAGTACCGCCGTCAACCGCACTAATACACGAATTGATGATGGTGTTCTTCATGGTAAAGTGAATAACGACACGAGTGAGGCCAATCCCTGCGACCAAGATGAAAACGAGGCCCGAAAGCCAGGCGAAAATTCGGACAGGGCCGAGACGTTGCTTCGGGGGAAGATGAGGACGGGCCGGTAGTGCACACAATGTGGAATTCGCTCACAGTAGCGCCTGCAAAGAGGCCAAAGCCTTCAATGATACAGATCAAAGTGTATATGGAACCGAGGATGATCGAGATTATAGCCAAGGCTGAGGCTCCCTCTGTAATCCAGTCAGTTGACCTCACTTTATGCAAGTGGAGCATGACGTACGGCGATTGTAGTAGGGGACATTTCTGTAGAAACCGATCTAAAAAATCGATAAGTAGGCAGAACAGTGGATCCCAAAATCAACGTACAGCACTAGAGGGCAGGTTAGCAACTGTTGGAAGGCAGTAATGACGCCCACTTACGCAAACAAGCTCCAGAGCCCGCCGAGGAATGCAACTACGAGGATATTGAGCCCACCAGTTCGAATTCAGCCATGATACCCTCTCACCTGCTAGTACAACTGGTCGTAGACTGCGCTTGTACACCCGTGTAACAAAAGCGTATGAAGGTGGGGGCCCTTTCAAGTTTCAACTCTCCGGTAAGGATCAATCGTTCAACCGAGCCTGATTCGGGACATACCTGGAAATAGTCCATCAGCGGCCATATACATGAGAATCAGGCTTCAGCGACATACCTGAGGGTGGTGGGGGCCGATTGTCCATCGTAAAGGTCGTCTGGAAAGCGTTGAAATAGAGGGAATGGTTGAGGTTTGAGGCAAGGTTATATGGCAGTAACAAGGCGGTGCGACCAAGTGTTTGACTTTGTTTGGCTACGTCTTGGCGACCCGTATTGTTCTGGACTGCGGCTGCCACTGCCATTCTGTTGCCCTTCTACGCAATCATCGCCCTATCTTTGGGCGACTGCGCGGCTTATAATTGGAACAGCTTTGAATATAGATACATGTGCTCAGTGAGTAACAATGACCACATTCAGAGTGCATGCTAAACTTAGTTTTCTCCGCAGAGAAGTACCTTGGCGTGAATTCAGAAAGGAGATTTGCATGCGAAGCTGTGCTTCTCTCGGTGTATTTTCTCGGTCAAGGACTTGTGATACAAGCGAGCCTTGGCCTGACCAAGTGCTTCGTGATTTCTTAGACTTCTGTCAACCGCCTCTACCGGCCTCGGATTATTTCGCTTTCACGCTCGTATAAAGGAGGGTTCACCTGGACACAATATGCATCCCAGCTATGTTGGTCTTTCACCTCCTCGTCTGTATTCTCGTGACTGCGGTCCGCGCCGCACCTGAGGTCAAGGTTGGCAGGACTACGATCTCAGGCCGGGATATTACCGCCAATGTCGAGTTTTTCGGTGGTCAGACCCGTTTCCTCTATTATTCATAGTGGTACCGACGGCCATATGCAGGGATTCCGTTCGCTGAGCCGCCTGTCGGTGCACTCAGGCTTCGAAAACCGGTTCTCAAAGTCCGGTTGAATACCACAACTTTTAATGCAACCGCATACGGCAAATCCTGTCTTCAACCGGTATGTCCATGTCCGGATTTTGAATCAACATCTTCCGTGTCTCAACAACTGTTGGAAGCCGCTCTTTGGCCCCCCTTCGACTATATCAGAAGATTGCTTGACCATCAGCGTTTTCCGCCCGGCAGGGCTGAAATCTTCGGCCAAGCTCCCCGTCGTGAGTTAGGAAGTTTTACATTTCAGTTATAGTTGAATTTAGCGAAACCTCAGTTGTTATGGACGTGAGTCCCTTATGGTGTGAACGTCTCCCGCATTCCACTCAATGAATATCGTAGCTATGGTGGCGCCTTCATTATCGGGGCTTCTGACATGTATAACGCGTCAAATCTCGTTCAGCGCGGCATTGACAGGGTGGGGAGCCTTCTCCTACCAAGGTATATGATATGGAGACTCACTGTCCGCAGAAAACTCCTATCATCTATGTTAACTTCAACTATCGTCTGGGCCCATTGGGATTCCCTCAAGGTCAAGAAGGTATGATCCTCCCGATAACTCTGCATTAGGAGTGCTCATTGATTCGTCGTAAGCCCATGATCGTCGGTCACTCAACCTTGCGCTCGAGGACCAGATCGCTGCACTAGAATGGGTTCAGACCAACATCCATTTCTTCGGAGGTGACAAAAATAAGGTAGTTTTCTCATGATTCCCAGTTTCTACGTACGGTGCTAAATTAGCTGTGTTCTGACAGGTAACTATTTTTGGCGAGAGTGCTGGGGCCATGATGACTGGAACGTTGTATTTGAGTTCCAAACTTGAACGGTTAGCGCGGGGAGCTGTGAGCATCCGTTTCTATCATCACATTTAGGCCATTCATGCATTCGTCCTTCTTCTCAGATTCTCGAGTCCGGTTCATCCAACGGTCCCTCCGCCCTCCCTGCTGCAGCGAACGAACTCGGATGGCAGGGTTTCGTCGCAAGGGTTCCTTCTTGCGCGAGTGTTGCCACGTCTGGAAAAACGTTTGACTGCCTCCAAAACACAACAGCCGAAGAAATCTCCGCAGCCGTCTTGGGAGGTGGCATAGCATTCCCTGGCGTCGCGTGGGGTCCCACCCTCGATGCGGGCCGCAACAGTCTATACCCCGACCTAGCTTCTCGCCTCTACGCCAAAGGACGCTTTGCGAGGCTCCCTTTCATCGCAGGTACCAATAGGGATGAAGGAACCCTGTTTGCGAGTCAGCAGCCTTTAACGGACGCGGATTTCAAAGCTATGGTAGCAGGTCCCAACATCACTCCCGGAAACGTGTTGGATTCTGCAGCTGACAAAGTTCTCGAGCTTTATCCCGCTGATCCTACTGTCGGTTCTCCCTATGGAACTGGAGATGAGTTGTTTGGGCTCCCTGCTTCGTATAAGAGGCATGCATCACTCAGTAAGTGCTTCTACACGCATTAGTACCCGCTGGGACGGCTTGACTGATTTCTTTTATCAACCCTGTTTACTTTACGCAGTGGGAGATACACTTTTCGATGCCCCCAGGAGGATGTGGTCTCAAGCTGCTGCGAAGTTCGGCGTCAAGAACTATGGATATCACTTTACCGACCCTCAGGGAGTCCCGGCTGCCGGAGGTACGCCACAGCTAAACTTCTTGAAATACATTTTTTCCGTGCTAATCGAATCAATGCTCACTTTTTTTTTACCTGGTACAGTGCCTCACGGAGCTGAAATTGCCTATGTTTATGGTCAAGTTCCTCCGACTGCTGGTGCAGCTTCGCAGAATCTCAGTGTCGTCATGATGGATTATTGGATTTCTTTCACGGTTTCTCTGGACCCTAATGACGGAAAGGGTGTGGAGCGTGAGTGCCAGGTCGTCTGCCGTTAGATGGTCCATGCTGACAAGTTCTCTTACAGGCCCCAAATGGCCCCAGTACAAGGACAAGAGTCAGGTGAGCTCCTCTATGAACATACCTTCCTTTATCTGAATGTAACTTCTGACACGTTGGGTCCGACTTGCTAGGTACTGTTGCAATTGGAAGGTGGAAACACTACGGTCGTCAAGGACGATTTCAGGGAGGAAGCGATTGGGTTCCTCAACAAGAACGCTGAACTCTTCAATCGTTGAACTCCCTTCTGTAKTGATGGAAGAAAGGACCTTTGTCTGCGAACCGGATCTCTTTGCCTGCGACGAGTGTATAACGTATCGAAATCGGACAAGGGTTTTCGTGAGCTGTGCTTTCCCCCAGGTCTTATTYTTACCATCCAGATAGCCGCCGTGCTGCGTATGGGCACCGACGGCAACGACAAACGTCTACTTCATCCAGATCACTGCGCAACAGTGCCTTTATTCGCTCCCTTATTCGCTCCGGGGCACTTTTCGAGCATCCAGGGCAAGGCRAGCACTCTGAAATTCTGCGCATAGCCTCTCTTGATTTTGAAAGGTGCCAATGACGCATCGAGCCGGCATATACGGTGATATCAGCYCTACGAAACTCAGTATGCTACAGTATACAGTCAARCTCAAGGCTCGATTGCGTACACACATTGCTGAATGCTAACGATTTACYTGCTCGGATTGTTACTGCCCACACGGCGCCTCAGCTCAGGTTGGGCAAACGAATCCTCGTTGGGCGAGATGTCGGCGCGAATGTGGAGTTTTTTGGTGCTTCGTACTTGCTTCTCCTCCTCCATCTCAACCTTCGACGACACTGAACCTCTTGCCTAGGTATTCCATACGCAGAGCCACCCATCGGCTCACTCAGCCTTCAACCTCCCGTCSTGAGAACTCGGCCAAACGTGTCCGCGTTCAGCGCGACGGACTATGGGAAAGGGTGTATCCAGCCATTAGTAGATTCTCAGCTGAAACATTTGCTTTTGACTTTGACTCACGGGTGTGCAAGCTATTGCAGGGACAGTGTTTGCGCGCCGTGACACTTTTCCGGATCGGGAGCTCAAGGATAGTCTCGTAGGGCCCAGATCTCCAATTCGCTCTTCAGTTTCTCCGAGTGCTGCGATCGATGGGCCTCTGGAGCTGTATCCCGAGAAACCCTCTAATAGGTTTCCATACGGAACCGGAGACTAATTGTTAGGCTTACCACCCTCGTACAAGAGACACGCGTCCATYCGTAAGTRCGGTCGGCTGATGGACTGCTGTGCAAATGGCTGACTCTTCCCCAGTGGGTGATCTGTCCTTTGACGTTACCCGTCTCATGTGGTYTCAAATTCCCGCCGGAAACGGTGTCAACGCCTACAGTTTCCTTTTCACGGWTCCCCAGTCCGATCCGGTGCTCGCAGGTGATCATTCCTGTTCGCCACATAACCTAAAGTGTATTGATTGGGTTTCGTTATGTCGCAACCAGTTTACCATTCCACGAAAATTCCATGCGTTTACGGACAAGTTCCCGCTGCATCTGGCCCAGCCTCAAAACACCTCAGCGCTGTTAYGGTGGACTATTGGATCTCTTCGCAGTTTCCTTGAACCCGAATGACAGGAAGGGCGTCAAACGTCAATACATTTCGTTATCCCGAGAATCCGAGCCTCCGCACTCGTTTTCTTCTGGRSTKCTGRSAATGYTGACAATSTTCMWGTTGCTTCCTGTTGMTWSG
>SDEE01000572.1:0-18820 GCA_004126415.1 Candolleomyces aberdarensis | reverse complement strand
CSAAMKTCATCACNTNGNATSGTANATACCTCTACTACAACTCKATGGAGATACTTATGTTATGTCCCCAGAGCGAAGTGCGAATCTGAGCTTTCATTCTGCATCATCATGCACTGGTGGAACGTTAGCATTCTACTCAAGGTCCAGTGCTGTTCGAACCGAGAATTCGTGTCGGCGATGTTCCTTTTTTTCGGGTACACATGCCATCACCGATTGATATGACACTTGTAAAGGTTCAGCATCTCTCGTATTCTAGCTAGGGCCATCATCGCAATACTGCGCATAATAGTTTGATTGAAGCTGCCGGTTACCTCGGGCTAACGCAGATACGTTTACGTTGACCAGCCTGACATGATGTTTGAACAGTTGCTTTGGGCCATGTCTGGCATATGAGATCAGCTTTTTGTCAAGGTTGATGCGCCGATGACCCAGGGTGACGTMGGAGATCTTTCTCCAGGCGGCTTTTCGACCTGAGCGTCTCCTAGCCTCTACTGCAGTAGGCAGCCGAGATCTTACTTMACTCGGAGTCGATGGCTACCAAATTGCGGCATGGTCTTATGAACGTTTCCCTCATAAGAGGGCTCGTCGATCTCCAGGTTATTCCCAAGTCATGCTTGTCACTCAGCTTGTCCTGCTTTCTGCGCTTGCTGCCGCGCATGCTGCTCCTCAGATCAATATTGGCGGAACGACGCTTTCTGGACGGGATGTAGGCACGAATGTCGAATTCTTCGGAGGTTKGTAGCTCCTGCTCGACCATAYGCCAATACTGCATGGCTTCTCATTTTTNCGCTCATCTAGGCATTCCATATGCCGAGCCACCGGTTGGACCATTGAGGCTTCGTCCACCGCTCCTCAAACCCCGCCTGAACGTGACGTCTTTCAATGCCGGAGACTACGGGAAGGCGTGCATTCAACCAGTATGTTTCATTTTCGTGCAGACGGTGTATCCATCTGATGATGAGAAGGTGGCCGAACTTTCCACCATATCCGAAGACTGTTTAACCATTAACCTTCATAGGCCRGCTGGCCTRAGTCCATCTGCRAAGCTTCCTGTTGTGAGTTGTCGCCTATAATAGTTGGACGTATTATGATTGACRAGRAGGTTGTGTTAGYTATTCTGGACGTACGTTCTTGCCAAYRTCACTCGGAAACTTACTCTTCATTCATTTCTTCTGRCKCATCAGATATGGTGGCGCRTTTATCACGGGATCTTCAAGTCAGTTTAAYGGCACACAACTCGTGGAGAGAAGCGTACAACGAGTGAGCGCTTARAGATCTACTTCGAACRTATGCCTCATTGTNATTGTGAATCTCYACAGGGTACGCCAATCATACTCGTTACCTTCAAYTATCGCCTTGGTCCTTTAGGATTTCCACAAGGACAAGAAGGTTTGTTTTTACAANCTTANNTACATCGGACCGCATYTCAATGCTCACTGCCTGCTCTTCAGCTGGGAATCGAAAGTCGTTGAACTTGGGTATTTTGGATGAGATTGCAGCAYTGGAATGGGTACAAGCAAACATTGGATCGTTTGGAGGMGACAAGAACAAGGTTAATTCACGRTGCAATATTWAGATTGRAGGCTAAGCTCANCCNTCAYMYRTCATATTATATCCYAAAGGTCACAATTTTCGGTGAAAGTGCTGGSGCGGTCATCACTGGCGTTCTCTTCCTCAACCCTGGACTTGAGAGGCTTGCAAGRGCAGGAGTGAGTCAARAGGATGTTCTCCTTGTAATACGAAACAMTAATKTCYGAATYCGTCACCAGATTATGCAGTCGGGCGGCGCAGCYACTTTCCCTAGCTTTACAGCTGGGCGGAACGAACCCGAATGGCAGRGCTTTGTTGGCAAAGTCACCTCTTGTGCTGCRGTTGCCAATTCTGGAAACGCATTTTCCTGCCTKAGGARTGCGTCAACCGAAGAARTCACAACCGCCGCCCTTCAAAGCGTGACCCTCGAAAATATAATCAATAACCTCTTCTGGACACCAACCATYGACGGTCCAGGTGGTGTGTTTCCCGATCTCGCTTCTCGCCTATATTCGAGAGGGCGCTTCGCCAGATTACCTTTCATCGCTGGGACTAACCTTGACGAAGGTTAGCCTACACGCTTCTCTAACTCGTATTCAGTTTTCATYGAAGTCACTCGAAAACGATAGGGACGCTTTTCGCTCACCAAACCCCYGTTACTACTCAGTTCCTTCAAGATGAGCTCGTAGGAGTCAGTTCACCTCGCGTCGGTTCGACAACTGCACTCGAAGCCGCGATAGCCAGGATGCTTGAGCTTTACCCAGAGGTTCCTTCCATTGGGTCACCATACGGAACTGGCGATGAACTCTTCGGCTTACCAGCTTCATACAAGCGGCATGCGTCTATCCGTGCGTATCTTGTGCTGTTTTGTATCGAGTGACTTTGCTACAGGCTGAATCCTTTCACTGACTGACAGTGGGTGACTTGGCCTTGGACGGACCCCGTCGCTTGTGGTCGCAAGCTGCAGCGAAAGCTGGGGTTAAAAACTATGGCTACCACTTCACACACCCGCAACCTGTTCCAGCTCTCGGAGGTAGTTATTTGAAGCTCAGCTTGCCCCTCTCTTCCGAGTCTTCACTGATTCTCTTACATTTGGCATGCAGTGTTTCATTCCGCTGAGATCCCCTTCGTCTTTGGTCAAGTTCCCTCTGAAGCTGATCAAGCCACCCGAGATATAAGTACCGTAATGATGGATTTCTGGATCTCTTTTGCAGTTTCTCTGAACCCGAATGACGGGAAAGGAGCGCAACGTAAGTACTCTGTTTAATCACTGCTCCGCTCATACGAAGGTGTTGAAATCCAACAGGTCCCCAATGGCCCCAGTATACCTCTTCCAACAAGGCAAGCTCTTCTACCCTCTATAAGCGTCCTAAACTGATTGGTTTGAAAAGGTGTTGCTGCAACTCAGGGGAGGCAATACCACGACGATCAAGGACGAGTATCGCAAGGACCAGATCGCGTTCATCACCCAGAATGCCGGGGTTCTCCAGCATTGATGTATATAAACCGACTGAATATTTCCAAGACATTACTTGATTGTTTTCGAGATGGTGCGAGGTGGCTGTATTCAAAAACAAGAACGATCCGGCACCGCCTCAAACACCGTCGGCCGGAAGAGGTTCGATGCCCGCCACTCGGGCCGTACCGTCCTGGAAGCACAATTTCACCGTGAGCGGCGCCGGCCCCCTTCACTAATATCAATGCTGCGCCTGTTCGTTCGGTTGCTGCGCAGTAGTAGACTTCACGGAGAGATATTAATTGGAGACTATCATGTTGCTCGGCGAGAGCAAAGTTTCGGGTTGAACGTTGAACGACCATCTCGAGAGCGATATCGGGGCTCTCGCCGGATCGAGAATCACACTGTGAAGCTCTGTTGGTATAAAGAGAAGCACTAGACGTGCGATTCTGGCACCACTCCACCAACCCACAGTCGTCCACATGTTAACAAGTCCTTTCCTTCTCCTCTCTTTGCTCACATATGTCCATGCTGTCACCGAGCTCAAGCTTGGGAGAACGACTTTGTCTGGGCGAGATGTAAGCCCCAGGGTTGAGTTCTATGGTGGTAAATCGAGTCACTTTCCACAATTAGATTGAACCTGTGTTCATTCCCCTTGGTCCTTCAGGGATACCATTTGCTGAGCCGCCAGTTGGAGCTCGCCGTTTGCGGCCCACAGTCCTGAAGACTCTTTTGAATGCCGGTAGATTTGACGCGAGCCAGTATGGAAAAGCATGCGTTCAACCAGTATGTTCTGTTTTCGGAACCAAGTAAATCTATCGACTCATTTGCTTCCAGATGGCAGATCCTTCCACTTTGTCAGAGGACTGTCTAACTATCAACATTCATCGTCCTAAAGGCCTGAAATCGTCAGCCAAGCTTCCTGTGGTGAGTGTCACAAGCAATGCGCCGGCATCCACTCTAACATAAATCGGTAGTTGTTTTGGACGTACGTACATTGAGTTATGCCTACTTTCAGAACTCACGTCTTATTGGATGATCGTGTATCAGCTACGGCGGCGCCTTCATAATCGGATCGTCGAACACTTACAATGGCAGCGAGATAGTGGAACGAAGTGTTGCTCGGGTTTGTGTCACCTTCGAAAATTTGCACCGAGGTTTATCGTTTTGTGTCAGGGTACTCCTCTTATCTTCGTCAATTTCAATTATCGTTTAGGACCTTTGGGGTTCCCTCAGGGTCAAGAAGGTTCGTTGATTTCAACTCTGCTTCTGCTCGTATTGATAGCTCTGCCCCTCGCTTCAGCTGACAATCAGAGGTCGCTCAACCTGGGAGTGCTCGACCAGATGGCTGCGTTGGAATGGGTTCAGGAAAACATCGGATCATTTGGAGGAGACAAGAAGAAGGTTATTTTCAATCATCATCATGGATAAAGTGTTCAAGGCAACTTAACGAGATTCCCAGGTTACAATTTTCGGAGAGAGTGCTGGGTCAATCCTGACTGGCCTCCTTTATATGAATCCTGAGCTTGAACGTTGGGCAAGAGGTGCTGTAAGTTGAAGGCCGACCCGTTCCCTCTTTTCACAACTCAGGTATCCTTATTGCCTTTATTCTAGATCATGGAGTCCGGCTCGTCCAACAGTGTTCCTGCTTTCCGCGCAAGGCGCAATGAGCCATCATGGCAACATTTTGTTGGAAATGTCACTTCCTGTGCCTCCATTGCTACCTCTGGGCGCACGTTCCCTTGCCTTCGCAATGCCACCACCGAGGAAGTTACCGCGGGCCTCCTGCAAACTACCACGCTGAACACTGCCATATCGGATATGGTTTGGACGCCGGCTCTTGACCGTCATCCAGGAAGCGTTTATCCCGAATTGTCTTCTCGTCTGTATGCCAAAGGACGCTTTGCAAGGATTCCCTTTATTGCCGGAACCAATCTTGACGAAGGTGAGTATTGTTCTCGGTAACTGGTGCTCATATTGATTGGCGACCCCTTCAGGAACATCTTTTTCAAGCCGCACAAGCTTGTCTAACCAGGCGCTCAAGGACAGTCTCGTAGCCCTAAGCTCCCCGCGTTCTGGCTCCCAGGATGCACTCGGTGCTGCGCTCGATCAGGTACTTACTCTGTACCCCGAAGATCCTTCTGCTGGTTCTCCCTATGGTACTGGCGACGAGCTGTTTGGCTTTCCTGCTTCGTACAAGAGGCATTCATCTATCAGTGGGCTTTCTGTTGTTTTTCAGCCAAGTTGATTATGTTGAGGTGTTTGTTAGTTGGTGATCTTGTGTTTGATGCACCCCGTCGTATGCTTTCTGAAGTTGCAGCGAGGGCTGGCGTTAAAACGTATGGGTACCTCTTCACTCACCCTCAACCTGATCCGTCATCTGGAGGTACGCATCTTGAGCTTTCGTCTTATTCCTGTTGCTGACTGCTCAGCCATCGATTCGTAGTCGTCCACGGCTTGGAAATTCATTACGTTTTTGGGCAGATTCCCCCGACTAGTCCAGACGGCCTACCTCCATATCTTCCACCCTACGGAAGTGCCGATGAAGCTGCCAGGAATGTCAGCACGATCATGATGGACTATTGGATCTCCTTTGCCGCTACTCTGAGCCCTAATGATGGCAAGGGAATTCAGCGTCAGTCACTGACTCTATCCGGGCTCTCAGTCAATTCATTGAGTTCTCTTCGTTCAGGTCCGCATTGGCCTCAGTATACGCCTGCAAAGAAGGTAAGCCGCTTTCGTCTTAGTACTTATGACAGACAGGCTAAGATTCTTTGCAAGGTTCTAATGCAATTGCGTGGAGGAAACACGACGGTCATTTGGGACAATTATCGCAAGGAAGGGATTGCTGTCCTTCACACCAATGCTGCTGTGCTTCAGCACTGATTCATCCACTTTTTCGTTTTTCTTGAATAGTGCCTATATTGCAGGCCCAATGGCTCTTCAAGCATTGTGTGGTGCTTCCATTGTAATTTCATCTGGTAATAGGACCGGTGCAATCCACCACGTTTGCTGCAGCGCGAGCGATGCTCGGGGAAAAGTGATCGTATAGGACCCTCCGCATATCTCTTCTATCAGGTTCAGGATATCTCTTGTTTACAGCTGTCGGCAAAATCGTAGACGTTTTCCTTTTTTTCTGGATGTGCGCCCTTTCTGAGTAAGCAACCAAAAATGGCTCCGTGACGCCATGTTCCCGCTGTGGTGGTTGACTTTTCCTCCACCCATGACTCGGCCACGGCTAATATATATATAATTCCCTACGTTACATGCTCTAGCAGTTCACAGCTCTTCCACCAACATCACCTCAATGTCTCAGTACCCAAACATTCACTCTCAGCCAGTACCTGCCAACGGGCACTGGGTCGAGGATATGCTTGGTGAGGGAACCATCGCTAAGAGGCCAACTCAAACCACCACTCTCCATACCAGGGGCTCCAACTCCCGCCGTATTGAGACTAAATACGTATCTTATATAAGGAAGGGCGCACGCCAACAAAAAAGGAAAACGTCTACGATTTTGCCGACAGCTGTAAAAGACATTACTTGACTGCCGTCGAGGTGAAAGGATATGCTGAACGGCTCGGCATCGACTCAAACGCCGGCGGCCGGGAGAGTCCGACAGAGGTTCGATGCCCGCCACTCGGGCCGTACCTTCCACAATTTCTCCATGAGCTGCGCAGGCTGTCATTTCTTGAGAAATCCAGCTCGGCCCCCTTCATTGATACCAATCGCGCCCTCGCAGGATGCTGCGCCTGTTCTTTCGGTTGCTGCGCAGTCGCAAGCTTCGTAGAGGGATATTAATCGGAGACTATCATGTTGCTCAGCAAGAGCAAAGTTACGGGTTGAACAACCATCTCGAGCGCGATATGGGGGTTCTCGCCGGATCGGGAATCACGCTATGAGGTTCTGTTGGTATAAAGAATGCACTGGACGTGTAATTTTGGCATCACTCCACCTACTCAGTCACCCACATGCTAACAAGTATTTTCCTTCTCCTCTCTTTGCTCACATATGTCCATGCTGTCCCCGAGCTCAAGCTTGGGAGAACGACTTTGTCTGGGCGAGATGTCGGCCCTAGGGTCGAGTTCTATGGCGGTAAATCAAGTCACTTTCCATACTTGAAGTTAATCTGTGTTCATTCCCCTTGGTCCTTCAGGGATACCATTTGCTGAGCCGCCAGTTGGAGCTCGCCGTTTGAGGCGCACAGTCCTGAAGACTCGCTTGAATTCCGGTAGATTTGACGCGAGCCAGTATGGAAAAGCATGCGTTCAACCAGTATGTTCTGTTTTCGGAACCAAGTAAATCTATCGACTCATTTGCTTCCAGATGGCAGATCCTTCCACTCTGTCGGAGGACTGTCTAACTATCAACATTCATCGTCCTAAAGGCCTGAAATCGTCAGCCAAGCTTCCTGTGGCGAGTGTCACAAGCAATGTGCCGACATCCACTCTAACATAAATCGGCAGTTGTTTTGGACGTACGTACATTGAGTTATGCCTACGTTCAGAACTCACGTCTTATTGGATGATCGTATGTTAGCTACGGCGGCGCCTTCATAATCGGATCGTCGAACACTTACAATGGTAGCGAGATAGTGGAACGAAGTGTTGCTCGAGTTTGTGTCACCTTCGAAAATTCGCACTGAGGCTGATCAAATTGTGTCAGGGTACTCCTCTTATCTTCGTCAATTTCAATTATCGTTTAGGACCTTTGGGGTTCCCTCAGGGTCAAGAAGGTTCGTTGATTTCAATTCTGCTCCTGCTCGTATTGATGGTTCTGCCCCTCGCTTCAGCTGACGATCAGAGGTCGCTCAACCTGGGAGTGCTCGACCAGATGGCTGCGTTGGAATGGGTTCAGGAAAACATCGGATCATTTGGAGGAGACAAGAAGAAGGTATTTCTAACCATAAATTGAGAGTTCAAGGCAAATTGACGGAATTCACAGGTTACGATTTTCGGAGAGAGCGCTGGTGCAGTGATGACTGGGCTGCTCTATATGCAACCTGAGCTTGAACGTTGGGCGAGAGGCGCTGTAAGTTGAAGGGCGACCCGTTCTCTTCTTTCGCAACTCAGGTAACCTTATTGCCTTTATTCTAGATCATGGAGTCCGGCTCGTCCAACACTGCTCCCGCGTTCCGCGCAAGACGCAGTGAGCCATCATGGCAGCATTTCGTTGAAAATATCGCTTCCTGTGCCTCCATTGCTACCTCTGGGCACACGTTCGCTTGCCTTCGCAATGCCACCACCGAGGAAGTTACCGCAGGCCTCCTGAACACTACCACATCGGATGTGGCTTGGACGCCGGCTCTTGAAAGTCGTCCAGGAAGCGTTTATTCCGACTTGTCTTCTCGTCTGTATTCCAAAGGACGCTTTGCAAGGATTCCCTTTATTGCCGGAACCAATCTTGACGAAGGTGAGCATTGTGTTCTCGGTAACTGGTGCTCAGATTGATTGGTGACCCCTTTAGGAACATCTTTTTCAAGCCGCACAAGCTTGTCTGACCAGGTGCTCAAGGACGTTCTCGTAGCTCTTAGCTCCCCGCGTTCCGGCTCCCAGGATGTGCTTGGTGTTGCGCTCGACCGGGTACTTACACTGTACCCCGAAGATCCTTCTGTTGGTTCTCCCTATGGTACTGGTGACGAGCTCTTTGGCTTTCCTGCTTCGTACAAGAGGCTTGCATCCATCAGTGGGTGTCCTGTTGTTTTTCAGGCAAGTTAATTATGTTGAAGTGCTTGTTAGTTGGTGATCTTGTGTTTGATGCACCCCGTCGTATGCTTTCTGAAGTTGCAGCGAAGGCTGGAGTTAAAACGTATGGGTACCTCTTCACTCATCCTCAGCCTGATCCATCATCTGGAGGTACATATCTTGAGCTTACATCCGTTTCCTGTTGCTGACTGCTCAACCATCGATCTGTAGTTCTCCACGGCTCGGAAATTCAGTTCGTCTTTGGGCAGATTCCCCCGACTAGTCCAGACAGTCTACCTCCATATCTGCCACCCTACGGAAGTGTCGATGAAGCTGCCAGGAATATCAGTACAATCATGATGGACTATTGGATCTCGTTCGCCGTTACTCTGGACCCCAATGATGGCAAGGGTATCCAACGTCAGTCACTGACTCTATCCGAGCTCTCAGTCAATTCATTAACTTTCCCTCGTTCAGGTCCGCATTGGCCTCAGTATACGCCTGCAAAGAAGGTAAGCCGCATTCGCCTTGGTACTTATGACCGACCTAATTAATATTCTTTACAAGGTTTTAATGCAATTGCGCGGAGGAAATACGACGATCATTCAGGACGATTATCGCAAGGAGCAAATCGCGTTCTTGAATGAAAACGCTGCGGTTTTTCAGAAATGATTAATTCACATACTCTTTATTATTCCCCATGCCTTCAGGCTGCTTATGCAGCACTCTGCACCTACTGTGTTTTCGTCCGCAGGGGCAGACCGAACCCTGTGTAATATGAACGCGTCTTTCAGCTCAATCAATGTCGGTTCGTTGGCGGACCTGCATTGTCAGGTAGTCGCCGGTTTGGGCAGAAGTCCCAGCTCAGGGAAAAGTGATTTTCACCCAAAGCCGATAGGGGTGCAAACGCTCATCTCTGTGAGCAAAAATCTCCTTTGTCAGTTTCCAGATATCTCCCCCAGAGGCGCGCTAATTTTAAATTCGGCAATCTTCCCGCCCCAGGTCCTGGCGGCCTTTGTCCCCCAGCGTCCTATATTGCGTTCAACTGCCTTGTGCCCATCCTGGATTTGTATTGATTCGAAAATTAATCCCGGTCAGCTGCCGTGTCACCAGAAATCGTGTGGAGCCCAAATAGTCTTCCAGAGGCGAGATCTCATCTGTCTGAGCATATTGACCTCCGACCGCCAGTATGATCTCATCAGGCGTCTGCTACTACCGGCGAATATTTGAACTGCGGATAACCTCAAGCTGAGTAACGAATGACACCAGCTTCTTCATCTTGAAACCGGTAACGGCGCCCATGGCCTTACTGTACTGTCATGCAATATTATCCTTGACGGAAGCTTGGGCGTCCCAACAATGATGACTGCAGTCCGAGTCAGCATCTGTGTAACGCGAACTGCTTTGTCTAAGAGCCTGAACAGAAAAACAGAACCTATACTAGGGTCCACATTTGTATATAAGGGAGTGTAGAGGGAATGACCCTGGCACATGGTCAAAGACGAAGTCGGTAGCCTGCCTTCTCCGAGTCCTCTTCCCTGTAATCGTTACTGTCTACGCCCGACCAGGGCAAAAGGCTGGAAGAACGACCTTTCAGGGACGGGACATCAACGCTCAAGTTGAATCTTTCGGTGGTGAGGGTGCTTCCTTGAGTTCTTCATAATAAATGTGCTTATATCTCAGATCTGATTCTAGGTATTCCATGGCTCTTCCTGCACTTATGCAACTTCATCTAGTAATAGGACCGGTCACCACGTTTGCTGCAACGCGAGCGATGCTCGGGGAAGTTGATTGTCACCCAAAGCTCATAGGACCTTCCGCGTATCTCTCCTGTCAGAGTCAGAATCACGACCTGTTGAATCAAGATATCGCTTTCGGGCCGGGGCACTGAGAGCCAAGGNAACAAGGCCGGAACTGAACTTCGGCATCTCCCAGGCCCGACGCGTCTTCCGAATCGGTCCTGGCCGCTTCAATGGCTAGTTCTTCTTTCATCATCGCGTCGACTGCATTCAATCGCCCTGCGCTCATCTCCTTGGGTTTTTATTGATTCTATGATGCGTCCGGCTCTCAAGCCCTGTAGCCAGAAACACGATTCCATGGTCGGCGCATCGTTTGCGATGGGTGACAGTGCTTCTTGCAAGTGGTTATGCTGAGGTGCCCCAGACCCAAATAGTCTTTCTCTATATCTCATATGCGTCTGAGTATATTGGCCTGGAGCCGCCAGTAAGATGTCATCACCCTTCTGACGTGTCTGCCAATGGGCAAATATCGGACTGCGGGTTACCTCAAGGTGAGTAAGCGCTCTCCGCCCATTTACGATTCCCAACCGACGAATGACACCAGCTTCCTCGTTATGAAACAGGCATGTTATGCAGTCATGCCATTCCATCCTAGTCCATCCTTGACGGAACGATAAGCTCCGGGAATGATAACTGCGGTCGGCAGCTTTGCAACGCACACTGCTTTGTCTGAGGGCTTGAGAAGAAACGGTGAATCGATATTTCGCTGCATACAGCGCACGGTTGTATCTGTACAGGGAGTGGGCCCGGCAGATGGTTAACGATGAATTTGGTAGCCTGCCGTCTACTCTTCCCTTGACTCGCTACTGTATACGCCCAACCAGAGCAAAAGCTGGAAGAACGTCTTGGACCTTCTATGGGCAGGAATTCAGCACTAACGTTGAAATCTCTGGTGGTGAGCGTGCTTCTTTGAGTTTTACAAACAATTGGCCTAATTCCCGATCCTAGGTACCCGATTTGCCAAGCCACCTGTTGGGTCACTCAGGCCGCGTCCACCTGTTCTCAAGACTCAAAGGCTGGATGTCACTACGTCTGATGCAGGTGATTTTGAACAACAATCCATCTTTCAGCTTCCATTTAGTATGGAGAAGCTTACGATTCTTTCAACTGTATCAGAGGACTGTCTGACCGACAACATTTATCGCCTTGAAGGGGTGAAATCCTTTTCTTCAGACGTGCGTTAGATCACGATGCTCATCTCAAGAACAACTCTTTAGGCACGGAACCGAACTCGTGGAACAAAGTATTTGACGGGTAGGAAGCACAGGGATCACACATATCGCGCATCCCTGGGACTGATCGATTTTCTTAGGGTATTCAATTGTCTTTGTGGATTCCAATCATTGTCTGGGTTCTTTGGAACTCTCTCAACGTCGGGAAGGTTTGGGGCTGTACGAGCTTGAAACTTAAAGAGCTGTTACTCATCATTGATCTTTAGAGGACCCGGGTCTGTCAATCTCCAGGCGCAGAATACAGAAGACGACGTGCCAGACTTGGCTGCGGGGTTGCTTCGTGACCCTATGCCATAGGAAAAACCAGCCTCCAACTGGTCCCGTTGCCTTACTCCGGCTTGCGTTGACCAATTTGCCTTAATGCCACCTGTTTTGGTAAGTAGATCTGTATTGCTCAGTGACACGTCCTGTGCCCGCTTCTTGAAATGATTGATGCGCAGCAGTGTACTTATTCACCAGAGCACCGAGCGACGGGAAGCGGATAGTTTATTGCATACGTTGCTCGGCGGTAGCGAGCAACGCGTCGACGAGGCCGCCCGGCATTTCGAATACGAAACACAGACTCTTGCCAGGTATAAAAAGGTGTGCCATGCGAGATCCATGAGCTCGTTACCAGCGCACATGTTTGTCAGTCCTTTATTGCTCCTCTCCTTGCTCACGACCGCACAGGCTGTCTCCGAGCTCAAGCTTGGAAGAACGGCTCTGTCTGGACGGGAGGTCAGCCCCAGGGTCGAATTCTATGGCGGTAGATTTTTCCGTTACTATTTGAGTGGGATCTGTGTTAATCACTGTGACGTCTGCAGGGATACCGTTTGCTGAGCCGCCAGTTGGAGCTCTTCGTTTGCGGCCTCCGGTTCTGAGATCTCGTCTGAACGCCAGTAGATTTGACGCGAGCGAATACGGCAAGGCATGCGTTCAACCAGTAAGTTATATTTTACAGGACCAAGTATTTCACTCATTCTTCCAAGCTGTCAGATCCTTCCACTTTGTCAGAGGACTGTCTAACTATCAACGTCCATCGCCCTAAAGGCCTGAAACCATCTGCGAAGCTCCCTGTGGTGGGTGTCACAAAACGCTTTTTCGATATAAACTCTAACACGAATTCTGCAGTTGTTTTGGACGTATGTATATGGGTCATGTGTCAACGCAAATCACTCACATCGTATATTGGATGGTTATCTAGCTACGGCGGCTCGTTCGCTATCGGTTCTTCAAGCACTTACAATGGCAGTGAAATCGTGGAACGGAGCGTTGCTCGGGTTTGTCTCACATCCAAACTCTCGGCCAGTCCTGAGGTTTATCATTTTGCTCTAGGGGACTCCTATCATCTTTGTCAATTTCAACTATCGTCTGGGACCTTTGGGATTCCCACAGGGTCAAGAAGGTGCGTTTCTTGACATTTTGCCCAAGTTCGTATCAACATTAATCTCCGTCTCCTTCTAGCGGATGATCTGAGGTCACTCAACCTGGGAATATTAGACCAGATGGCTGCGTTGGAATGGGTTCAGGCAAACATCGAATCATTCGGAGGAGACAAGAAGAAGGTTGGGTTCGATCATAACTTCATTGCAAGGAAAAATTAACGGAAAATCAGGTTACGATTTTCGGAGAGAGTGCCGGTTCAATTATGACTGGGTTCCTCCTTCTACAGTCTGAGGTCGAACGCTGGGCGAGAGGCGCTGTAAGTGGAAAGCCCCCTTTTCCTATCTTCGTCTACGGTCTGCTTACTATATAGCGCTTATCGTAGATCATGCAGTCTGGCTCGTCCAACAGTCTCTCTGGGTTCCGCGCCAGTCGCAACGAGCTGACTTGGCAGCATTTCGTTGGGAATGTTGCCTCTTGCGCTTCCACCGCGACCAGTGGACACACGTTCGCTTGCCTTCGCAATGCCACTACCGAAGAAATTACCGCGGGCCTCCTCCAAAGCGTTACGGAGGAAAATTTGATCTCGAATTTGGTTTGGACGCCAGCACTTGACACTCATCCAGGCAGCGTTTATCCCGACTTGTCTTCTCGCCTTTATTCCAAGGGCCAGTTTTCCAGAATCCCGTTCATCGCTGGAACCAATCTTGACGAAGGTATTAATCACTTCCTCGGTAACTGAGGCTCATATTGATCGGTGGCCTTTAGGAACCTTCTTCGCAAGTCACGAAAGCTTGTCGACTGAAGCACTCAAGGACAATATCTTGGCCCTCACCTCGCCGCGTTCCGGCTCAGATGATGTGCTTGGAACCGCTGTTGACCAGGTACTTACGCTGTATCCCGAAGATCCTTCTGTTGGTTCCCCCTATGGAACCGGCAACGAGTTGTTTGGCTTACCTCCGTCGTACAAGAGGCACGCATCCATCTGTGAGTTTCTTGCGTCTTTCTCAGCCAATAGCTAAGCTGAGGTCCTTGTCAGTTGGTGACCTCGTGCTCGATGCACCTCGTCGTATGCTTTCGGACGCCGCATCTAAGGCTGGAGTTAAATCTTATAGCTACCTCTTCACTCACCCTCAGCCTCAATTACCGATGGGAGGTGCGCATCTCCATTTTTCGTCCATTCTTTGCCAACTCCAACCGTCGAATCCTAGTTTTCCACGGCTCAGAAATTCAGTTTGTCTTTGGGCAGGTTCCCCCGACCGGTCCAAACAACCTACCACCGCTACCTACCTACGGAGATGCTGACGAAGCTGCCAGGAATATCAGTACAACCATGATGGACTATTGGATCTCGTTCGCCGATTCTCTGAACCCTAATGATGGCAAGGGAATTCAGCGTCAGTTTCTGACTCTATCCGGGCTTGATCCAACGCACTAACGTCTACTCGTTTTCTGTTGCAGGTCCACATTGGCCTGAGTATACACCCTCAGAGAAGGTGAGCCGCTATCATATCTGTATTTCCTACCCATTGCCTAACGTTTCCAACCAGGTTATGATGCAATTGCGCGGAGGAAATACGACGATCATTCAGGACGATTACCGCAAGGAGCAAATCGCTTTCTTCCATGAGAACGCTGCGGTCTTTCAGAAATGATTAATTCACGTACATGCTTTTATTTGTTTTCTATGCCCATGACTTCCAGCTAGATACAAAATCGTAGACGTTTTCAATTTCGATTTTTTCTGGCTGTGCGCTTTTTCTGAGTAAGCCACCGAAAATGGCGACATGTTGGGGGTTGAGCTTGAAGGTTGACATTTCATCCACCGTTCACAATAGACTACGATTTCATCCTCTCTCCCCTCGAGTCTAAAATGTACTGGCACAGCATTGCAACCATGAGCATCTTGCGCTCAGGGTGGATGTATATGTAGCTAGGCATTGCAGGTATTAGGGTGAGGAAGGTACTGAGGCAAGGTAATCGAGAACAGAACCCCGACTTGCCATCCGTACCATTAGCTCCAGCGGCGAATATGTTGCACGATTGATGAAGTCTCTTAGATAAGAACGGGCTCACGTCAGAAAAAATAGAAAACATCTACGATTTGGGTTGAGCTGTAATGGAGTCCGAGAACAACAGTTTTTGCGCCGTGTATATCCTATCCTATCCTTCTGATCAGACCTGTTTTCTTGGCGCCCGATGCACAGACGGCGGGAACGATTTGCAGTGACAGAACCTTCCTTCCGCTCCGTGGAGTCCGGGACCTCTTTCCACCCGTGAAATGATTGATATGCGGCAGTGTACTGACTAGTACTGACTCACCGGAGCCACCGAAGAGTTCTTTGCATACGTCGCTTAGCTTTAGCGGGCAACGCGGCCGGCATTTCGAATACGAACACAGGCTCTTGCCAGGTATAAGAAGGCGTGCCATTNGAGATCCATGAGTCCGTTACCAGCGCACATGTTATCAAGTCCTTTATTGCTCCTCTCCTTGCTCACCACCGTCCAGGCTGTCTCCGAGCTCAAGCTTGGGAGAACAGCTCTGTCTGGACGAGAGGTTAGCCCCAGGGTCGAATTCTATGGCGGTAGATTTTTTCCGTTACTATTTGAGTTCGATCTGTATTAATCCTTCGATGTCTGCAGGGATACCGTTTGCTGAGCCGCCAGTTGGAGCTCTTCGTTTGCGGCCTCCAGTTCTGAGATCTCGTCTGAACGCCAGTAGATTCGACGCGAGCGAATACGGAAAGGCATGCGTTCAACCAGTAAGTTATATTTTACAGGACCAAGTATTTCACTCATTCTTCCAAGCTGTCAGATCCTTCGACTTTGTCAGAGGACTGTCTAACTATCAACGTCCATCGCCCTAAAGGCCTGAAACCATCTGCGAAGCTCCCTGTGGTGAGTGTCACAAAACGCTCGTTCGATATAAACTCTAAAACGAATTCGGCAGTTGTTTTGGACGTATGTATATGGGTCATGTGTCAACGCAAATCACTCACATCGTATATTGGATGACTATCTAGCTACGGCGGTTCGTTCTCTGTCGGTTCTTCAAACACTTTCAATGGCAGCGAAATCGTGGAACGGAGCGTTGCTCGGGTTTGTTCCACATCCAAACTCTCAATTGGTCGGTCCTGAGGTTGATCTTTTCGCTTTAGGGGACTCCTATCATCTTCGTCAACTTCAACTATCGTGTGGGACCGTTAGGATTCCCTCAGGGTCAAGAAGGTGCGTTTGTTGGAATTTCACGTCAACTCGTATTAACGTTTCTATTCCTCTTTTTAGCGGATGATCTGAGGTCGCTCAACCTGGGGATATTGGACCAAATGGCTGCGTTGGAATGGGTTCAGGAAAACATTAAATCGTTCGGAGGAGACAAGAAAAAGGTCGCGTTCAAGCATAAATTGAAGTGGAAGGGAAAAATTAACAGGATTTCAGGTTACGATCTTCGGAGAGAGCGCTGGTTCAATTATGAGCGGGATCCTCCTTCTGCAGCCTGAGGTTGAACGCTGGGCGAGAGGTGCTGTGAGTCGGAAGGCGGCCCTTTGTCTATTCGCCTACGGTATACTTACGATATAACATTGATAGATCATGCAGTCTGGCTCGCCCAATAGTCTCCCTGTGTTCCGCGCCAGTCGCAACGAGCTAGCTTGGCAACAATTCGTCGGGAATGTTGCCTCCTGTGCTTACACCGCGACCAGCGGGCACACGTTCCCTTGCCTTCGCAATGCCACTACCGAAGAAATTACCACGGGTCTCACCCGAAGCGTTATGGAGGAAAATTTGTTCTCGAATTTCGTTTGGACACCAGCTCTTGATACTCGTCCAGGAAGCGTTTATCCCGACTTGTCCTCTCGCCTTTATTCCAAGGGACAGTTTGCGAGGATCCCGTTCATCGCTGGAACCAATCTTGACGAAGGTATTAATCACTTCCTCGGTAACTGAGGCTCATATTGATCAGTGGCCTTTAGGAACCTTCTTCGCAAGCCACGAAAGCTTGTCAACTCAAGCACTCAAGAACAATATCCTGGCCGTCACTTCGCCGCGTTCCGGCTCAGATGATGCGCTTGGAACCGCTGTTGACCAGGTACTTACGCTGTACCCCGAAGATCCTTCTGTTGGTTCTCCCTATGGAACCGGCGACGAACTGTTTGACTTACCGCCGTCATACAAGAGGCACGCATCCATCTGTGAGTTTCTTGCGTTCTTCTCAGCCAATAGCTAAGCTGAGGCGCTTGTCAGTTGGTGACCTCGTGTTCGATGCACCCCGTCGTATGCTTTCGGAAGCCGCATCCAAGGCTGGAGTCAAATTTTATAGTTACCTCTTCACTCACCCTCAGCCTCAATTACCGATGGGAGGTGCGTATCTCCAAATTTCATCCATTTTTCACCAATTCCAACCGTGAAATCCTAGTTTTCCACAGCTCGGAAATCCAATTTGTGTTTGGGCAGGTTCCCCTGACTGGTCCAAACAACCTACCTCCGATACCTTTATACGGCGAGGCCGACGAAGCCGCCAGGAATGTCAGTACGATCATGATGGACTATTGGATCTCGTTCGCCGTTTCCCTGAACCCTAATGATGGCAAGGGAATTCAGCGTCAGTTACTTACTCTATCCGGGCTTGGTCCAATGCACTAATGTCTGTTCGTCTTCTCTTGTAGGTCCGCATTGGCCTCAGTACACACCCTTAGAGAGAGTAAGCCGCCATCATCTCTGCGTTTACCACCCATTGCCTAACGTTCCCAACCAGGTTATGATGCAATTGCGCGGAGGAAATACGACGATTATTCAGGACGATTATCGCAAGAAGCAAATCGCTTTCTTCCATGAGAATGCTGCGGTTTTCCAGAGATAATTTACATACTCTTTTTAATCCCCATGACTTCAAGCTTCTTATGTAGCACTCTTGCCTCTACTGTAGTTTTGTCCACAGGGGAAGACTGGGCCCTATGCAATATGCACACATCGGACAATTCCGTCTTTCAACTCAAATGTTGAAAGAAATTCAAAATCGATGTCGGTTTTTGTTGGCGGATCTGCGTTTCAGGTAGTCGCCGGTTTGGGGGAGAAATCCCAGCTCGGGGGAAAACAACTGTCACCCAAGGTCTATAGGGGTGCAAATGCTCATCCCTGTGAGCAAGAATAGGCTGTCTGACCGACAGCACTTATTGCCTTAAAGGTGTAGAATCTTTTGCTTTGGATGTGCGTTGGAAGGACTGTAATAGTGGGCTCAGGATGCTCATTTCAGGAATAATTCTCTGGTTACTCGGTCATCTTCGTGAATTTCAATCATCGCCTAGGTTCCTTGGGGCTTCCTCAAGGTCAGGAAGGTTTAGTGCTATACGGGTTTGACACTCAAAGAGCCGTTACTCATCAATCATTTGTGGACTCGGAGCCGGGTCTGTCAATCTCTGCCAGACTCACAGCTGCAGGGTCGCTTCCAATGTCACATACCAGTGGGAACCGGCCAATAAGTTGCCCCGTTGCTTTATTCCGGCCTGTACGGGACACATTGACTCATTTGGCTTGATGTCACCTGGTTTGGTAGGTGATTCTATCTTCAAGTTCTTGGGTGACGCATCCTGTGCCCGCCTCTTTTAATTATTGATGATTGCTGAGAAGCAGTGTACGTATTCACCAGAGCCGCTGAGGGATGAGAATTGTATAACTTCTTGCATATGTCGCTCGGAGGTAGTAGGTAACGCGTTGACGAACCTAATCGGCACGTCAAACACGAAACACAGACTCTTACCA
>SDEE01000571.1:0-33063 GCA_004126415.1 Candolleomyces aberdarensis | reverse complement strand
TCGATGNCANTANCAAGNCGGGGAAAACGGGGCGANCATTGATTGCAGCATTTTTTTTGTCGTGGTTTTTTTCTGTTAAGTTAAATGGACTTAGCATCATGATCACATTATTTCTTTTGGAACGCCTTTTTCCAGGCGCGACATGGGGGGTTCATTGTCAATTCTGTTCTCCTCCTATCCTACCTCCCGAGCAACTCGTGTTACCCCATCAGTGGTGGAACTGTGAAAAAATAGACGCCAATTCTCTTTGGTCGTCTTCTCGCGGAGGAAAGCACAAAGACGTTGAGAAATCAAAGTAGGCGCTCACCTCAGCGACTCCGCCATCCCAGTAATTGTCTCCTTCAACTCCAAAGCCTCACCCCTCCCATCGACCGCAATCTCCTTCGCGAAGTCACCACCGGAGCCTAGAAGAGGTTGCAGTCGTTTGGAGTGGCGTCAATGGCTCGTAGGTTGGGTCGCAGATTGGGTTGAGGGACAAATGAAGACAAACGAGAAAGAAGTGCGGAAGAAAGACGCTTTCGAACTCCGACACCGGCGGATGGAACGGCTCCCTGTACCACTCCCTCAACGGCACCGGACACGGTTGACCCTCTGCGACGGCCCAGGCCCCATAGGCGAGTGCATGATGCACACTCACCCGAGGTAATCGCTCATTTCCGGACCTCAACGATCGCTAGGAGCTCCTCCTCTCTCGCAATTCGCAATGCCTCTGGAACTCACCAAGTCTAAATCGAAGCACCAGTTGAGCAGGAAAGAGCTGGATGAATATCGGCCCTATGGAACGCATGCCAGGGAGCTGGAAGTGAAGCGGAATTGAGGTGTGTGGCGGATCTGGATGACGTGCCCGTGTCTGATCCATGGTCTTGGGCTTCTTATCCATTCTTCTGCAGGCGAGGTGGGTCTATGATGACCTCCTCGCCGGTCTTCTGCTAACAGACTGCACACCGCACCCAGGTTCGCTGCGCCGAATGTCGAGGGTGAATTCGAGCGTGATCACCAGTTCCCCCATTAATGTTCTCATTTTGGCCGTTCAGGCTGAAGATCAAGTGCGACAAGCAGATACCATGCCAATCGTGCAAGGTATGTTCCCGTTAGGCGTCGCTCCGGTTTTCGTAGCGCTCATTCGCGCCGTTTTGCAAGCGTCGAGGTTGTACCGCCCTATGCCCCAATGGTGAGCGTTAGTCAATGTGGTGTGGTTGAAGCACGAACCTCAACGTCGATTAGGGAGTCTATCAACCGGAGAGCGGTACGTGTTACAGTATGCCTCGATAAAAGGCTGCTTCATTTTTCTTCCAGCTTCGTCCTCCCTGCAACAGAACGTCTCCACCACAAGATCTCAACTCTCAGCGTTCGAATCAGACAACTCGAAGATGCTCTCTCAACCTTACAGGCAACGCAATCAACCGAACCTTACCCGTCGCTGGCCGCCGAGCTCATTTAGTCTGAAGACCACCCGAGCCCAGATGACGATTCAAAGATGCGTGATGAGACCATTGTAGACGAATCGTCGAAGGGAGGGGGGAGTGGGCAGGCTTCTAGCTCAGGCTCAAAAACTGGAGAGGTTATCGATTCTTTCGAGACGGTTTCCACTCCCAGTGCGGGGTGTCTCAACTCCTTGGGCCGACGGGAGGCTCTGAGGTGCGTGCTGTATTCTATCTCTCTACCTCTCTCTAATCCGTTGTCCATAGCGTCTCTTGTCGTCAAACCAAGAATCCCCGGACTTCGACATCGTCGCGTCTGGGTCACCCTCCTTCTTTCCTCCACCCGGTGGAGAATTTTCCGCTAACGCTATCACTCCCGACCTCTCCAAGACTTGTAGTCCAACAAGCAATCACGACCTTGCTCTCTTCTCGTTGATTTTCCCATTCACTTCACTCGGTCAACCAGCTGACGTCCAATACCTGTCCTAGAATCTCGTCAATATCACCACCGACTTCTGCATAGGAGCGCCTCGAGTTGATCCGCTGTGCGGGGGGTGATAATTCTGGAGTGCGTTCTGGCGGCGCTGCGCATTGGAGGAGCTTACAATCTCAAATTCGATGACTGCCCCGCCTTCCACCCAGAATGGCTGGACTGGAGATTTTGTCCCAAGGCTTGCCACAGTCGGCGCATCCACTCCCGAAGAACCCGCTGGTGCCATTGACTGCTTGGATTTTGGGACTTCCTCCGATTCCCGATGTACAGTAGGTCAGACACTTGATCGTCTGAAGCTATGAAATCAAATGATAATGATACCCCAACTTTCAAAAGATGTTGCCAATTTGGTTTCGTAAAAACCCTGCCCCTTTCCTCCATCCGCGCACCATCTCACACTGTAGCTGTTGTAAGCGAAAGGGGACACCCGCAGGCATATAATCAAAGATGAGAGTAACAACTCACCTTCCCAAACGTAAGCTCACTCGCACCGGCGACCATTGCCAACATCGTAATCAAACTGTTTATGCACGCATTGTCGAACTGTGTTACAAGCGTTCGTGGAGAGGGCCGAGAGGCGAATGGGTCAATTAATGGGAGAACTGGCTGACGGAGGTTGGAGGGAAGAAATGGAAAGGAATGAACGAATGACAGATGGTACCCTCAGATTGCCGCATCTGCCAGCCTCTCATCCGTGGTGTGGTCCTTCTGCGTTCGGCGTTCGGCGATCTCGGAAGTCGCCCGAGCTCGCAAACACCTCGGTTGTTTTAGCGACGGCATTTCGTTCGCGTCGTCCCACAGATGATGTATCTCGAATCGCTCAAATCGAGAGGCGTCAATGCTTCAGAGGGACCAACGAAGACGAAGAACGAACAAAGAAGGGAAGATGCTTTCAAACTCCGACGCCTGCAACGCAACAGGAATGGAATGATCCCCCCAACTCCCCTCCTCCTCCTCCTCCTCCTCCTCGCGGCACTGGCCAAGTTCGACCCCAGTGGCGGCCCATAGGTGATTTCATCGTGCACACTCAGCTCTGACAATCACTCCTGCCTTCTGAGGCCACCTCAGGTGACACGTCATCGCGAACGACCCTCAATCGGCAACAGACCTCAAGAATTGCTAGAAACGTTCTGCTCTCATTTTGTTTCTCCTCTCTCTCTCAATTAGAAATGCCTCCAGAGCCCACCAAGTCCAAATCGAAGCATTTCTCGAGCAGGAAAAAGCTGGATGAACGTCGGTACGACGCGCATGCCAGCGAGCTGGAAACGAAGCGGAGTCGAGGTGCGTGGCTCATCTGGTTGACGTGTCCATATCTGATCCATGGTCTCGGGCTTCTTAACCTCCTTCTGCAGGCAAGGTAGGTCTCTCATGGACTTCTGACCGGTCACCTATCAACAGTTTTCGTATTGCGCCCAGGTCAGCTGCGCCGAATGTCGAAGGTGAATTCGAGCTGGTCACCGATTCCCCAATTACAGTTCTCATTTGGTCTGTTTAGACTGAAACTCAAGTGCGACAAGCAGATACCATGCCAATCGTGCCAGGTATGTCCTCGTTCTCCGCTGCTCTAGCTTTCGTAGCACTCACTCCCGCCGGCTGCAAGCGTCGTCGTTGTGCCACCCTCTGCCCTAATGGTGAGTGCTTAGTCAGTGTGGTGTGGTTAGAGCATGACCTCAACGTCGATCAGGCAGTCTATCAACTGGACATCGGTACGTGTTGCAGGATGCTTCGATACAAGGGTTGCTTCAATTTTCTCCTAGCTTCGTAGAACATCTCGACTACAAAATCTCAACTCTGACTGGTCGAATCAGACAACTCGAAGATGCCCTCTCAACCTTGCAGGCAAAGCAATCAACCGAACCTCACCCGTTGCTAGCCGCCGATCTTGTTTCCTCCGAAGACAAACCTAACGTAGACGATGACTCAAAGGTGCGCGGTGAGACCATTGAAGGCGAATCGTCGAAGAAAGTAGGCAGTGGGCAGGCTTCTAGCTCAGGTGCAAATTCTGGAGAGGTTACTGATACTCTTGGGGCGCTTTCTATACCCCGGCCCGAGGTGCGCGCCGAATTCTATCTCTCTGTCTCTCTCTAACCCGTTCCCACTTTCATAGAATCTCTCATCATCGAACCAAGAACCCTCGGACTTCGACCTCATCGCATCTGAGTCACCCTCCTTCTCCTCTCCACCCGCTGAAAGATGTCCGGCTGGCGCTCACACTCTTGATCTCTCCGCGACTCGTAGCCCAGCGCGCATCGGCGACTTTTCTCTCTTCCCGTTGGCTTTCCCATTTACTCCTCTCGGTCAACCAGCCGGCATCCAAGCCATGTCGTAGAGTCTGGTTGACACTACCACCATGCGGTGATCCCCAACTGCGATCTAAGTTGGAGAAAGGTGCGTGAATCCGGTTCCATCACGCTCGGGATAGAAGCTCAACTCCTTTGAGCAGATCTTTCTACTACTAGCTACTTCTCAATCGAACCCAAATGTCATCATGCGTTTCGGAGAACGGATGCCTCACTTGATACCTACGTCTCTTGATACTATGTACATAGTCGTTTCGTTATCCTCACGTCCTAAAGTCTACAGTCCATATCTCTACCATTGCACGTCACCCAAATCATCCCGCCACTTCCGGACTGAGGAGTGGGCTCAATACTTCCGTCGAAATCCACCGCACCCCACCCAAAATTCGATGTTTCGAGGTGTGGCATTGATCGAGAAGCGTGACAGGTTGGTTTGAGGATGAGACGTCCACGGGACCATCGACGGGCCATTCAGGATGTATCGGCCGATGCGACGGTACTGTTTCGACCCAGGGCATTCTCTTTGTTAGCCTCTGCCTCACAATGCTGCCACAATGGTGGTGGCACGGGGTACAAACAGCATCGGTGGAACGGATGCTACGTTTGTTGTAGATTGCGTTGGGGCATGCTAAGGAGGTAGAGAAACGAAGTCTGCGTTGCTAAAGCCAATGTGCATGGAGGTAGAGTGGGGCGTTGGAAGATGAGCCATCGCCCGATCTCGCAGGGTGATAGGCTCCTGCGGCCGAGGAGTGGGTTACCGGTGGACTTTGACGTGGCGGAGGAGGGTTAGTGAAAGTAATCTCTCTAGGATGAATGGTCAGGAATCGTCGATGAAGAATTGAACATGTTTACGCACTTGGACAAATGCCAGGCTTACCTAGTCATTCTGGATGAAGGCAATCAGACCAGGGCAGCGAAGATTATCCCGAGATCTACGCCCAATATTAGCCATGATAGACGAGGAGAGAATGATAGACTCACAGTATTGACCGTGCTCGCACGTATGTTCCAATACCTTCACCTCCACCGCGCACCCAACGTGATCCTCTTGAGACACTCATCATCCAGTTCCCTGGTGTCACACCTTCCTCGATTCCTTCAAGGTTTAATCTCTGGATTGTACCGGGCGTGAAATCAAAGGAGCGGCGGCTACAGAGCCACGCAGCGTCCTGAAAAACAAGGGAATAGGAGAAACGGAAAAGACGCGACTTTGATATGTCCGAGTCGACCCGGCCAACTCCGAGGTGACCCTAACCTGAAGTTCCTGTTTCGAAATTCGAAACGCGGCCCTAGAGCCCTCACCCTGGATCACCCTCAACGGTGATTATGAACTTGCTTCACGATGAGTTGGCCTACGCATTCGTGCACAGGGGAATATAATGCCGTCTCAGGACGTCTATGATTAGCGAATAATCTTATTTTGTCTCACCTTCCCGTGAAACTGACGGAGCCAGGATGCGCGAGAGTACAACAGGTGCCACAGAAGTACAGGTGTCATAGAAGGATTTGACATCTGAAACTAGGTCTTTTCAATAGACATGATCTCTAAGGTAAGCCATTGTTTACGTGCCCCGAGATAAGCCAGAACAAGCAGTAATACTAATACCGGAGCCAGAAAGTTCGCCATCACTCGGCATTTCTCGGCAGAGGACACGACCAACCACCAGACGTCGAAAACGCCTCCACCAACAATCACCAATAGCCAACGTTAACGCCAACATACGACAAAGGTCGGCGTATCGATCCTGGGACGCCGAGCGACAGCGAGACTTGCCAATAGCCGGTGAAAGTTGGCAACGATTGTCGCTGGATTTCTGGGCAGGGTCGTTACTCATTACCGTTTCTCAACGGCCTCCATGGATGAGTACGATTGTGGACTACCGTCTCATGCCATAAACTTGGACTAGAGCTGAGTATGTCGCTTTGTGCATCTGATCAAGATAAGACCCGACCTGCTACACATATTGGAAGATGGCAAATTCGAAGCAGCATTGACCCTCGGTTCCCACACACCACGTTCGCTGTAAGCTCGAAGCTCGAACACTTGGAATGTGATCCACGATCCCTGCACATTGAAAGGTGTTCAATACCGAGTGCGCTTGAATTGTAAACATTCATTCCTCTTGACCCTCCACCAGTGCTCTACAATCCCGCTGTATGGATGGGAGCACCGCGAATGTAACTACAACACTCGTGTTGTTCACAGCATGATTGTGCATCCAAAACCAAAATAAAAGGATTAGCCTTACCACTGAGCATCATTATCAACGAGTCAACGGGCTAGACCATCTCTATGACGGCGAGTCTGACACCTTCATTGGATATGACAGACTAGAGACGCTACCCAATAGGATGGTTTGCATGAATGCTCATGGAGGTTGCTCTACAATGGAATGTCACGATCACCGCGATGAAAAATCCGATACCTCGATTGAATACTGAGATTAACAAAAATAAACACAGCTGACTACACAACAAGACTTCAGTCCAATGAATCTGGGCACAATGAGTTGAAGAACATGGTATCGCCCGAGTGAACCCCTTTTCTGAAATACTCCTTGTTACTCCCTGATAAGAACAAGGATGAATTAGTCGTAGTATTGAAAAAGAAAAAGAAATGGATTGTTAAGGGCAGTACTTACAGCGATCCGGAAATTCCTCGTCGTCCTTCAATGAAAGCTCCTCAGGCATCTCCCAATCAGTATACCTCACCAACGTGGGGGCAGGGTCAATCTTTGCCATTCGCTTCAGGTGGTTCCGAGCTCTGGGTCTGGTTTCAAGGATCCATTCCAGCTGCTGAGTAAAGATGCTTCTGACGTCCTTCGTGAAAAAGGGGCTGCTGAAGGAAATCTTTGCGCCAGGAGGGTAAGTGTCTGCAAACGCCTTCTTGATGTGGAAGACGTAGTGGCCGAGCATCGGGTCGAAAAGCTCTTTCTCAAAGTCAAACTGATATAGCTTGGAGAGCACGTCCATCGAATGCTCCATCAGTCCTCTGCCCCACACCATATCTCTCCTTTCTTGGATGGTGAGCTCGTTGGCATCACAGCTCCGATGGAGGATTTCTGGAGGTCCTCGTTTACCTATGAAGTGATGCTCGTTGGTGACGCGATATGTGCCGATGGAGATGATGTTGAACAACTTGATGAGACAGAAGAAGGCAGAGAGTGCGATCCAATGCTCCGTAGTCTTCAGACTTGGCAAATCGGGGTCGTCTGCATTTTTTCTGTCAGTCACCAAGTCCATAAGAATCTAGTGAGAAGATCTTACCATCGTGAGTTCGATAGTTCATGATCATCTCCTCATGCAGAAACCCCATCATGCGAAGGAGGATCTGGCGTGATTCAGCAGCGTAATTCTCCGTGTTTATAATCTGATGGGACATGATAGTGGATCGGATGAGGGCGTGGATGGTGTGCTCCATCGTCTCCCACAAGTAGTAATGACCCCCGGTGCAAACTGACGATTTAATTGTGAAAACAGCATGGAGCATGCCCGGAGGCATGATGCTAATCCAAGGCATCAGAAGCATGGCATTGAAGAAGCGAATATGACTTACATCCGGGTACCTGGTTTCAAGAGTATAGCTTCCACATCCCAGCTATCATCAACGAGCCAGGGATCGAAGTCAGGAGACTCCAGGAAGAAGTCTAGCTTCTCACCGGACTCCGCGCTACGTCCTACCACCCACCATTTCAGCCCACTACGGATCGTGACGAACGTGCCGAACCCCTCGCTGTCGTTGTGCCATCCATGACACGCTCCTGGTAGCCCAACGATGGACCAATTGACGCTGTTACTCGGATACAACATCTCCTTGAACCCGTAGATGAAATTCGTAGCCTTCCAGATGCGCTCGTCCACGCCCAACTTGTACTCCTTCGGGCCAGCGCTATAGTTAGGGAAGTTTAGGGCATTCAAAGACCTTTGCTTGTGGTCCGGCACCATGTGCTCATTGAAAATCTCACGTAACGTGGAGGCCCTCTCCCAGCAGCGGTAGTCTGGATCAGGAAGGACAGATTGATCTACCAGAACGCAGTTGGGCTATAGGTAGGGATGGAAAATAGTAGAATGCTTACCTTGCACGCTTATCTTTTTATCGAGATTGTGTACCCATCGGAGCTGGAATGGACTGAACGATTCTCCCCTGTCTGCGCAGTCGTCAATGATGACTACCTTTCCTTCACCTAATACCTTACGAATGCGGTCGGGGCTTGACTTGTTGTATCCCTCCTCTGTGATAAGGGAGAGCATAGAATCCTCTGAGGCAGACGAAAGGTGACGGGGTTTTAGTCGAATGCGTCCCGAATCGTGGAAACAGCTACGAGCCACATCGTGCATATCGTGGAAGAAGTTCAATTGTTCGTCGTGCTACAAAAAGAGTTAAAGTCTCCTCGGGATGGAGAACAGGATTGTAACCTACGTGAACATAAATCCTGCACGTCTCCGCCCGCTCTCTCGGATCTGGATACCAAAGTTGCAGGTCCTTTGACTGAAGACGAGACTTTCTCGCTCCCATGAGATGCCGCAGCGAGTCGAGCACGTATCAAGAGCTCACCTCCGACAGTCCTCGATCAGAAATACTAGCCGCCGGAACACTCCCGAATTGCTCCCGACTTAGATCTACAAGGACGCTGCATGCCTGATCATCTTGGCTCACTTTTGTCTTATCGCGTTTCTTCAGTAGATGGCTGTCACTGGATGTTCATGAAAAGGTAAACTAAAGGATGACGTACGGGCTTAGAGTCCCGTCCTTTGGGCGGCTTTGTATCAGGATGGGCATCAATGGTGGGCCTTTGTGAGAAGACTGAAGAATGTCATACCTTCTCTGCGCCTGGTTTTCCATTATCCGCATTCGGGTTCTGAGGCGGCTTCGACGTCTCAGCTGGTTTTCCGTTATCCTCGTTCGGCCTCTCAGGCGGCTTTGGCGTGCTCCCGGGTATCTTTACTGATTTTCCATCATCCGCATTCAGCCTCTCAGGCGTCTTAGGCGTCTCGACTGGCTCTCCACTATCCGCATTCGGTCTCTCAGGCGTCTTAGGCGTCTTGACTGGCTCTCCGTTATCCGCATTCGACCTCTCAGGCGTCTTCGGAGTCTTGGGTGGCTTAGGGTTAAGATGGGCGTTAGTAGACTTTCATGAGAAGATACAGTAAAAGCGCAACGTACCACTCCACCTTTCTTTGTTTCATCTTCAGAAGAATCCAGCTGGTCGTTCTCATCGTCAGATGGCTCACATGGGGATGCTGTGGAGTCCCTACTGCCACCTTCATCGCCGTGCCCGGCACTCTCCTCTCGTTTCTGCCTTTTTGCCAGTGGCTCCTCTCCACTATCATTACCACTCCCTGGACTTGCTGTGGAGTCCCTCTTGCCACCTTTACTGCCGTGCCCGGCACCCCCCTCTGGGTTCAGTCTTTTCGCCAACGGCTCATCATCGCTACTGCTCCCTCCACCGTTTGCTGTGTCCACTTCCAATGTCCCTCCAGACTTTCCTTCGCTCGTTGAACCGATACCAGGAACACCGTTACTCCATCCTGGGGGGTCAACTTGCATTTCGTCTCCTTCATTAGGACGCTCCTGCGGCACTCCGGCCTCTTTGCCCTCATTCGACGGATCTTGATCTTCCCGGGGATCGACGTGTTGGGAGATATGGGCGTGCTCAGGCGCTGCGGTGTACGTCGACGGGCTCTCATCTTCCTCGTTGACTTGCCTGATCTCGTAAAGTTTGGGATGGGCGGCGCTCAACCTCTGCGGTTCGACTGGGGCTGGTGCTCGTCAGTACGAGGTTTGTTCATTGATAGATCGGAGCACTCACCTGCATCGGGCCCGTGCAGTCTGTAGAAATGTCGATACTCTCGGACTACGACCTGGGCGCGATCTGACTCTAGTAAATCAAGTAGCGTTTTGATAAGCGTGGAGCCTTGGAGTTGGCCTATTGCCGTTTTGTGGATGATGCGGAAGATGCCTGCATTCAACTCGTCAAGCTCCTTGGGACGATAGGACCCTAAACACGTAGAGCTCTTGTTCTCGGTCAGCGTTGGAATTGTGAAAATACAGATTCAACTTACAACCAGTATTTCTTCGTCGCAAAAGGAGGTCATTGAAATCGTCGTTATTGCCCAAAGTGGATCGATGAACAGCGCTCCCAACAAGGGGCCGATCATCGTCTCCGGTTCTATCTTCGCAGAGTCTTTGCATTTGGAGAGCGAACGAATATCTAGATCTCCCTTGAATAGAGGGTTAGTGATATCAAATAAGTGGAAGAAGATGAGATGAAGCGACTGACCCTCAGCAACATATTCAATCCCAAAGCCGATCCCTCGAGATTCGTCAGCAACGAAGTACCCCGTGTACTCTCAACTAATCTTTTCCGTGACGTTAGCAACCTCGCAGCTACGGCCTCCAAGATGGTATCGCCTTCGCCAACGTCTGTTTCCTGGTCAATTCCCAACGGTTCTAGAGCAGCGACCTTCTTCAACAATGAGATACAAGTTTTGACATTCTCTTCTAAATTTTGCATGTGCCTCCAGTGCTGCATTATATGGCGGTCAGGACAAGACGGAGCACGATGAAATCCAGCACTCACCGCTGCATTACCCGGCCACACTGGATGTCTCTGTATATTCAGCCTAAGAGGTGACTCTTCTGTTGCTATTTTCTCGGGGTATATCCAACGCGCAAGTGCATCGAGCGCCCTGTATCCAGTGAGGAATGTTGACAGAGGTCTTGAAAAGACGTCGGAGAGGCGAGGCTTATTGGGCATTCGCATGTTGGCTGGGTATTCGCCAGAGGGATTCAGGATGTCGACAAATTGGCAGTTGTGGCGCTTAGACGACACGTTCGAGTGCATCCATTCGTCCTCGTACTTGAGCAGAGCCAGGACGAGGACCTAGATGAAAGGGGAGCGCTGTTCAGATGATATCGCATCGAATTGAAACGGTTTACGAACCTCGACGTCCGTATGGCCCCAGGTCTTCATCAGAGTTCGCTGGTCGTGAAGGGGCTGGTCGGTTCTCCATGCCGCAGCTTTGAATACCTTGGTTTGGGCACGTTCTGACATTTTGACTGAAGGAGGCCTGGGCGTCAACCCCCGGATCAAGGACGGATTTATTTGGTACTCGCCTCTCGCCGATTGTCGTTAAGCGCCGATTGTCACTGAAGCACGGTGGAGTTAGAGGAGAGGTCGATTTCGGAGCCGAAGCCCTTGATTGATGTGATTGATGTGATTCAATGTGACTCATATGCCACGCGCTCGGCTTCTTCCGATAGAATGGCCCAACTGGGCGCGCCTGGACACTCGGTTTTTTGCTCGGAAATCCTGTTACGAGCGGTCGACTACGATATATGCTACAATTCATTATTTGACGACTAATTATGTACACATAACTATCTGCTTCAGTAAGTTCATTTCCTTTGACCAGTTCGATGGCTAAGTATAAAGTCATCTACTCCTGTGACTTCCATTGAATTGATTCGGAATTGGTGTTGGCTCGTTTGAACAGACCAAAAATGTAGAATCTTTCGTTTGGACGGTCCGAGATGGCGAATGCAGCCAATGTATAGCGGGGATTCCTCTTTGCTATCTCGAGCATTCTCTTGAACTGGGGTGTTGTTGGCGCAGAGCATCCGTGGTCGCGCAGCCTTTGGATTGAGAAGCTATTCATAGCAGGGATAAATAGGCCGACACTGTCTACTTGAAACTCTTTTTGGTCGTTGGCCCCGTCTTGTTCCTTTTCCGTATGGCTCTGAGTAACTATTACTTGCGTTCTGGTTCTTTCTGGTAGGACAGCAAAGAATGCCAACACATGCGTGAGGAACATTTTGTTGGTTTGAGTCGCTCTGGCTGCTCGGGTACCAATTTATTAGTGGAGTTCTCGCGACCTGTAGCAGTTTAGAGAATGCTTACGCGTCGGGATATCTCCTGATCTGTATAGTTGGCAGCCCAGCTTGTGGCCAGCATACCGATCGGCCGATTGGCATCGTCTGCTGCAATATATCGTCTGCCGGCAACCGCTGCACCCCTTTGGGATCATATCTTCCGTACGGCACTGAGCAACGGGTGAGTGGGCCGCATCTCAAGGCTACGACTGATGCATACGCACCTCCAGATTGTCGCAGATTCCTCCTTTGGAATTTCTTATGAACTGTTTGTAACCCTTTGTGGTGGTGATACGAAGCCATTTCTCGAACTGATATGGAGCCATGTTTTGATCGTCTATTTTGGGAAGAGATGAGAAGGCCTGATGCAAGTGTGGAATGGCTTGGTGATTCAACAAGGCGCTTATTATGAACCTGAGGCAGTTCCAGCAAAGCGTGTACGACTGGTGGCCGCTAGACGGCTCTCCATAAAGAAGCACGGTCCTCAGCGGGAAAAGGATTCCTGCTTTAGCATTTCGGTAATATTTCTATCCATAGCGAGTTCGGCTGGATGCGACAGGCCGTACGAGACTGCGTGGATGAAATACACAGCGGTTAATAGGTACTCGTCCGTGATTGCATGTTTCTTGATCAACATTGAAAGGCATATGCTTGGGAACTGTCCGTCAAACAGCACATTTGATGGAACTTCCCCCATGTCTGCGAGTATCAGCATAATTTTGACTAGAGTGTTGACGTCCTCGATTCTCCTTGATCGTTATGCCTTCAGGATGATGGCTCTCCTATCTAACCACAAAATTACACAACGTCATCTTGGCTCTCCTCCTTGTGCACACCAGCTTCTGAGATGCGTCCTAATAGCTTGGTTTTGCAACATCATGCATAGGGAAGTCGCACCGAGTTTACCAAAAGATTTCCATGAGTATCTTTTCCATTGGATTTGGCCGTACGGTAAGCCGGCACAAGTCCAAAGCTCGTACGCAATGAAAGCTAAGGCCTTCGTGGCCGTATAGGAGCTGCACAATTGAGGGCTATGGGAAAATTGACTTGTATAGCTCTTGGCTCCCACAACTAATCTCACATAATATTCTCAAAGATTTCGGCGCATTTCGACATTTGGAGGCGACACCATACGCAAATTTGCGTCCAACACGTCCGAAATGAAGAAACTTGATGCGCGTGACTTTGAAGACATACTACAGGTGCGCCATCCATGCTCAGTACAACTAAAAGTTTTCTCACTACAGAAACAGTGCTCTATTCCTGTGTTTGAAGGACTTCTCCCCTCGGATGAACGGGAGAATAGGAAGCTGCTGAAGTTTTTGTATCGCACTGCAAAGCTTCATGCTTTTGCGAAAATGCGCCTTCATACAGAACACACCATCGAGCATCTTTCGGAGGTGATGAAAGAGTTCGGTAAAGTCATTCGCAAGTTCAGGGAGGATGTCTGCTTGTCCTACAACACTGTCGAGACTCCCTCAGAGCTTAGCAGGCGAGAAAGAAACCAAGCGCGTCAGAAAGCACCTGGAGTTCCTCAAGAAACCCATCAGCAGGATGTTTCTCGTGGGCGGCGGCCAAAGCTGCTCAATCTCGAGACCTACAAGTTCCACAGCCTCGGTGATTATCCGACATACATCCGTTTATTCGGCCCTACCGATTCCTTCTCCACGCAGCCAGTAAGTCATCAGCTGTGACTATCTGTGAATTCTAGTTAATGGTTTCTTGTATCAGGGGGAGCTTGCCCATAGACTTGTGAAGCGTCTTTATGGAATTACCAACAAGCGTGAAGTTGCACAACAAATCGGCAATCATGTCCGCAGACGAGAACGCGCAGAACTTGCTCAAAAGGTCCGGCTGAAGCAAACTCAGCTACGTAACGTTGGGCATCGCAAGTCAATCAGGGCCTCAAAGACCAACGACGTTGAGGATAACCGTGAGCTTCATTGGTATGCATCTGCCAATCAGAACAGTCCTGTGGATGTTGCACGGCTGGTGCGATCAAATCATGGCAATCCAGCATACAAGGTACGAGATTTCAAATTTAGTCCCAGTCCGAGTTGCCACAATAACAATTATGATTTTCAACTTAGAATTTTGTGCCCAAGCTCAAGGACCATCTACTCGGACGCCGATCGGGTCGCTGCTTCGACGGCGATGAACACAGTGACTTTACTGATGATGATCGAAACACGGTTCAGATCTATGGTAACACAATCTATGAAGTCGGAACTTGCCAAATCAATTTCACCACCTACGATAACCGCCGAGACTACGACACTATCAATCCAAAGACCCACCCCGATGTTATGGTTCTCTCTCAGGATGACCAACGCGATGCTCAACCATTTTGGTATGGTCGTGTTCTAGGTGTGTTTCACGCAGAAGTTGCAACAACTCATCCAGATGCGAAGTCAAAACAAATCGAGCGCATGCACTTCCTTTTCGTGAGGTGGTTTGGGTTGGAGCCCAATTACCACTCTGGATTCCGCCATCTCGCCTCCCCAAAGTCGGGTTTGTCGAGCATTTCGATGATTTCGAAAACTATGCATTTGGATTTCTGGACCCTGCGCAGGACCTCCGCGGATCCCATCTCATACCTGTTTTTCGACTTGGCAAGACTCATGAACTCCTCCCATTCGATTGCCCTGTGGCCAGGCAGGTGGAAGAATCGAAATCCGAGGATTGGGTCAATTACTACGTGAACATGTGAGTATGTATTACATTTTTAAACGATGCTAGCTAATCCCAGTATTATACAGATTCGTCGATCGAGACATGGTCATGCGCCATTATGGCGGTGGTGTCGGGCATCTCGAACAGATCCGGCGTCAATTTGAACTCGAGGGTGACGTGTCAGACGATGAAAACGAGGAATCCGAACCTCAGCTAGACGCTACTGGTGTAGTAATTGCGGGGATTGAAACCCCGAACTTGCAGTCCCCGACTAGTAGCGCTCCTGCCGATGAGGACGACAGAGTGACGGACGACGAAGAAGACGCCCAGAGTAGCGATGTTGGCACTGACTCGGAGGATGGAGAGAGTGAAAGGGAGGAGGAAACTGACGATGACGACGATGGGCGCTATGCTTCGGATTAACATTTTATATACCTTGGACTGCAGTGCAATTAAATGACAAACCTTTTGGCAGAATGACAACGGCCTCGAAATTCTTATTTTGTCTCGCACGTACCTGACACAGCGGCAAGGCAGCCATGTAACCACTAGTTCCACCCAAATTTCAGTAAAGTTGGGACCGACAGTGGAACTGTGCTGGAACCTGTGCCTACATTGAAGTACCAGGTGACATGGAACTCTACATAGAAGCTCAATAGAATCAGCGGCGACACTTGACCTGGAATCGGAGGAGCAGGTTCCATTGAGACTCCACTGCATCAAAGCGATTCCATTCAGCGTGCCACTGATGCCTCCATCCTTTGTCCATGTCGATTTCCAGTACTAATGGAATTTGTCATGTAGCCACACGATCCATCGTGGTTCCATGGTCGGACCCATTTTGACCATTGAACTAGCTGGGACTGACAGTTCCATCGCGGTTTTGCCGCGGTGTGAAGACCCAATGAGGTCATTCTCTTAGCTTCCAGCGCAGTGCGATGTCCTTCCGATCTTGGAGCACAACGAGCGCTGTTGACAAGGAAGCCTGCTAGCACGGAGCGTCCTGGATTTAGAGCGACCTCCTACGCATGCATTCGTGGAACGGATCGAGCGGATGAGTAGGGGCGCAACGAGGTGGGTGGGACACCAGGGAAAGTTATGTTTGTCTAACGCATGTCGAGGCTCCATTCCGTCTCGGTACAACGCCGGGTGTGCTACTCACTATATCAGACTGCGTTCGTCGAACGCACGTCGCTCTTCCTATTTCATTGCTTACGCCCTCCTTGACTTCACGTTTATAACACTATATTCGCTTATAAACAAGCTGTATTGCTCACCTAGGGACATTGCGCTCTTCGAACGCATGTCGATGCTCCATTCCTTCCCTTCAAGACGAAGCGTGCTACTAACTGCGTGAGGCTGCAATCGTCGAACGCATCCTATAGCCCCACTTCATCGCCTACGCCCTTCTAGGATTCATTGATGTCAATATCAGAATGCCTCTGCATCCCTACTTCAGTCGGCAATCGGTGGAGTCTTGCCAGTTCGTATTGGAAGGGTGAATCTTTCGTCTACTCTTTCCTCTTCCTCACGCCCAGTTGTGCTTCATACCAAAGGCCGGTCCGCTTTCGAGGTCCGCTTTCGAGTAAGGACGGTGCAGGTGGGCTTGGGAGACTGAGGAGACTGCGTTCGTGGAAAGCATGTCGAGGTCCCTACGGCTCTCTAGAATTCTCGTTGATATTGTTATGACATGATCAACGTCGAAAGGTGAGGCTTCTACCTCTTCTGTGCTCGTCCTTTCGCTCTGTGGTGTGTCACACCAAGGGCTGTCTCCGGTTGGAGAGAGGACGGATGCACGATCGTCTTGGAACATTTGGGTTTGAGGTCGCCGATATCGAGTCCGTTCGAGCCTTATTCTTTCACCCTCAAATGTTTCACACCGAGGGCTAGGCGCGTTTTCGTGTGGTGTCTGCAGGATCGAGGTCGGAAGACGGGTATTCGGTCACTTCTTTTCACTTCCTCTCGCCCATCTAGATCCACACCCCCAAGGAACGATGGCGATGAAAGACGCAGATATCCCGAGGGGGCTGTTAGCTGGAATTGGCCGCACCATGAGGAGCACCTGGCATGTTTGGCGGACGCAGTGGAGGTATATGCGGCAGATAAGAAGTCCTTGTAAGCATCTATGCATTTTTTCACAGCATTGAGAACCTCGCCTAATGCAATTTTAGGTCTTCTAATCGTGTCTTGCATCAGTATGCTCTAAAAGCCCGCGTTATCCCCATGCTCGTACACCCATTCCTGTTGGTCGAGCGAGTGGTGTTTGCTGGGCTGAGTCTCCCATTGAATGATGGGTGGAGCGAGTACGACAGCTCCTCTACTCGCATTCTATTCCCATCTAACAGAGCTCAGCTATACTGATGAGGAGAAGGAGGCATTTAGGCAGATGCGCGGCCTGTTTCCGGGCTTCAAGGCCACTTTGAAAGGGTTGCTGCAGCTCGGCATTGAGCTTTTCTCCTGTTTTCATGAACTGGTGATGCTTTCCATTCTCGCTATCTCAAACCACTTACGCTTCTCGCATTCACAGCTTCAAGATGGTGCTGACGGCGGTCTCCAAGCGCACACGGCCTTGTTCAAGCGGCAGGTTCTTACCGCCTGCCTTGAGGATCCGTTATCTCAGCATTTAGATCCGATGCTGCTCTCAGCAAGCGACAAATCGCTTAGAGGGTTCAATCACCCTCAGCTCGGACGCCTCCTCTGCCCAATTGAACATGTAGGCTTGTTTGATAGTGATCCCGCGTGAGTTCCCTTACCAGGCATTACAGTTTTGTACTGACGCATCTCGCAGAAATTCAAGCGGGAAAAGGAGGCCGGTCAAATCCTGGTTGTAGCGTCAAAGTGGCCGGCCTTTCTCTTCCCTTTTGGATACAAGTATAACCCAAGTACGGTGTACGATAATGTCTTCGCAGGTGAAATGATCCCCCGGGTACGTAGCGCTCATATCTCGCTTCTATTTTACATCAATCCTCTTACTAGGGCTGTAATGCGCTCCTCGTTGGAGATTCTATTACGTTTGGTGGCACCTCGACATCAAAAAATCCCTCTACCGCCGTCAAGCATAATATTTTGGAGGTAAACGGACTCATCGCGTCCTACATTGTTATGCATGTAAGCATCTCCATCATTTCCCTTTCTCTTTCCGCTAATACGGTCCTAGTACCGCAATGCCTTGTCTTCTCAATCAAAATTCTCAATTACGGACGGATTATTTGAGCTTGACGACTTTTATCGTAACTGCTGCAAGCTGTTGGTTGACGACGATCCGCTGGCAGAACATATTCTGCAAAAGATTAACAGGTGCGTCGGCAATCATAACTTTATCTCACAATCCCTAGTGATGTGGTCGATCTTAGACAGGGTCCGGGACGGCAACGCAATCCCAGCTCGGTGCGCCATGTGCAGACTGAAGACCCAGTCGCCATACTTCGAGCACAATTCCAGCAGGCCCAAGGTCGTGAGAATCAGCAACCGTGAGTAATTTCGCAGCACTGTCAACGATGCTGAAGCGCTGACACGTCATCTAGTCCCTCTGAACCATCTCGAGCTCAACAACCTCGTTCGCCAATCTCTTCCACCCGTCAGCAGCAGCAGCCAGCACGAGCTAACCGCCACCAGCCCCAGAACGCATCGGGTTCCAACTGTCACCCACCTCAGCATCCACCAAGTCGAACTGGCCCTCACCGTCCCAACGCTTCCCGCCCACCGGTTCTTGGCCCTCATCAAGCAAACTTGCCAGGAAGATCGGTCAATCAGCTACGGCGACAACCAAGCAAAATCATTGTTCCTCCGCCTGCCTCTCCCCAGAACGAGGACTCCAACCCTCAAGCTCCCAGAGTCATCGATGATACGAGCGATGATGAGGTGAGCACTAATTGTTTTGAATTTCTCATCTCACTGATTTCCATTCATCACGTAGTATGTTATTGGCCCTAACCCCCGCCGATCAGCACAAACCTCCCAGACCCTGCGTCGTGTTGCATCCCCCGAGCCGCCGCTGCATGATAATGAAGATGACGACGAAGATCTAAGCCAACCGGCCCCAATCTCTCCAACCCTGCGCCGCACCGTGTCCCGAGAGCCCGCATCGCATGACGATGATGACGACGATGTAAGTTCTCTCTTCTAAGCACCGAAATGCTAACACCTTATGCCAATAGATGTATGGTGATGACCCTGAGGCTGGGGAATATTTAGAGACATCTAGGACTGGCCACCGGAAGCAGCAAGACCTTGGCAGCGATGGCGAAGACTTCCAATCGGACGACGATAAAGAGGATACTACACCGACCCTACCTCCAAATTTACAGAAGATCATGTATGTCGCCCTCTCGCTTCTGGAGTCAGGGTCGGTCTCCAAGGCGGAAAAGTTCTTCGAGACAGCAATCAATCTCTGCCAAGATCCAGACTTGTTGGCCATGATGCTGGAGATTTGGACGGTATGCCGTGGTTTTTGCAGACGGGTTAGCCCTAATTTGCTTTCTATTTCAGACAAAGCAGGTCACCCTGACTCGGAAGGCTTCTATTGTCAGCCCCTCTCCTGAAAGGACCCTCCAAACGACGCCCCGACGGACTCTGAAGCACCTTAGTCTCATTCCCGCTGCATTCACTCCACGTCCGCCTTCAACCCCCTGGAACAATCTCCCTGCTGGCTCGGCAACTCCACAGCCACCCCCTATCCCTCCTACCCCTCATACTCCAACTCAGGATCTTACTCAAGCACAGAAGCGTTCTTCCAATACACTCGATGGCCGGAATGACCAGGAGGCGGCCCCGACTAATACAGTCAAGCGACGAAGGCTTCCGAAGGCTTCAGCCCCTGCCACTCGAGTCTAACCTCCTCGAGGCCCAAGCAAGAATTACTCCCTCCGAAATTAGCTGAGTTTCCAGCTCACCCTCTCTTCTTTTCGCTTTATTACGATGGCCCCTTTGTCCTTCATCACTCGATTTGACACATTCACTACTCGTCGTTCTTTGCGCTTTCTGCCTCCCTTTACTTCAAATCGTTGTCGTTCAACCCTTCGACCCTAATCCTTTGAACATGCTTTTGTGTAAACGGCGTAATACAATAGTTAATACATGCTTTCAACTGTCCGAGCCCTATCTCTTTTAAGATTCTCATCTGGCCCCGCTGCAAATCCGCCGACGATCCTGACGGAGGTCTGCATTTCTGACGCTGTCTTGCATATCTTGAATGGGCTGCATATCTATAACCGGATTGCACATCTGTTACCAGCTTACGCATCCGCAGGCATTTATTGGAACTGACCCGTTTCTGCGGCCGGCGGCATATCTGCCCTTTTCTTACCATACGCAAGCTTACCTTGCAGATATGCTACCTAACTTTTTTATGATGGCCCGATATACCCAGTGATCACGACGACTTTGTCCTCGAGACTAATGAGCTTGCGATATGCCGAGGGAAATGGGTCGCTATATCAGAGGATGCGTGGGAGATAGTGGTCCAGCTCGTCCAAACGGTCAAGGTTGTATCATCGGCTTGCAACCGGTCTAGTCTCCCGGGCGCTGCCTTTCAATTGCAAGCATCTCGGGCTGTTGCTGGAGTCAATCGAAGCCGGGAAGACACTGACTCCTATCGCATCTTCATTAAAACATTGACCGGTAAGACTATCACCATCGCGTGTTCGACTTTCGACACCATCGCCAACGTCAAGGCTTTGGTCCAGGACAAAGAAGGGATACCACCAGACCAACAAACGCTTGTATATGCCGGAGAGCAGCTAGATGATAATCGCACTTTGGCTGACCATGGTGTGCAGACCGGTGCGACTATGCATCTTATTCTCGACCTTAGAGGAGGGAAACCGGTGATTTATCTCTACCCTCCCATCGCCACTCGTATTTCCACAAAACTGTCGCTGGTCCCGGAATGGAAGTTTTCGGCAATCTATCCCGTCCTTCCTGTCAAGAATACCCCTCACGGCCAGGCAGTCGAATGGATGGTAGACGCTTTGCCTAACGGTACTCTGAAGGAGCTTAATACAGGTCTGGAGGTCTCGTATTTGTACTGGGAAGCAGAGTCAGTATCCGACTTCATCTTGCAACGTAACTGACATTCTGACTCTTTGATAGTACTAATACGCATAATTTGTTGTCCCCGCCGGCTTCGCCTTTACTCAGTTCCACCGGGATCGTGGCCGAGCACTTCATCCCAAACCGTCCCACTCTCGATACCGAAAACTCAGTTTTGCTCGAAGTGAGAAAGATTACTCCGTACCTCGACAGTTCGTTGAAGGCTCTTGGTCTTCACGTCGAAGCGCGAACATCGTTTATCACGTACGTACCTATCGCTCGCATTCTCAGCCTTTGACTTCACTTACGGACGTCCCTTAAAAATCTACAACAGATACTGGCTCCCGTCCATTCTGAAGCACAAGCATGTCGCGCTCCGATTCCTGCCGCAGTCCACCTACGAACGCGCTGCACCGCTCAATCTTGACCCAACCCCGGATGTGGTCGCTCGCATTTTCATGCTCTTCAAAGGAGTTGAAGAGGAGGATCTGGAGATTTGGGCTGAAGCGAGTGAGAAGACGAAGATTGCGGTCGATTTTTGGAAGGAGGTGGTCGGTGTAGACGTGGATAGGCTTCAGGAAGCGAGCTTGTTCAGAGTGATTGAGTGGGGTGGTATGGAAGTTCGGTGACGAAGAATGTTGTTATTTTTTGCAAACAGACCCAAATCGACTCCCAAAAACAGCGCGCAGAGAAGAGCGTCTTTCCCTTCGATTCCCAGGACCGCACTCCCACTATCCAACCCTCGAAACGATTGAAAGCTTCCTTCCTGGTCCAGACATATGAGCGCGTCCCCTCCCAAACGCAGTCGAGGCAACGACGCGACAGCACACCTACTGGTCCTGGAGTATAACGGGCGTCAAACTCTTGTTCCTCGCCCCCGGGTTGGCAGGTAGGCACGATCTTCCAAGATTCGCACTGAGAAGGCTCAGACGTACGGGCTTTTAGCGTTTATTGCAATCCTTACGTCGCTACCTCCCCGATATTCCCAATGATCACAGCGACTTTGCCTTTGAGACCAACGAGCTTGCGATATGCCGCGGGAAATGGACCACTATATCAGAAGACGCATTTGAGATTGTGGTCCCCCTCATTTATATGGTCAAGGTTGTATCGTCGGCTTGCAGCCAGTCCAGTTGGCAAGGCGCTGCCTTTCCACCATTTCACGGTGTTGCTCGAGTGAAACCGCGCTGGGCAGACTCCGACCCCCGCCAACTCGAAATATTTATCCAAACCTTGACTGGGAAGACTTTCACTATCTTGCGTTCGAGCTTCGACACCATTGCCAATGTCAAAACCTTGATTCAGAACATGGAAGGCATACCACCGGAGCAGCAAACGCTCATATTTGCCGGAAAGCACCTGGAGGATAATTGGACTTTAGCCGACTACAATGTTCAGATGGGTTCGACGGTGACACTTGTCCTCTCACTGAGAGGAGGAAAACCAGTGATTTATCTCTACCCTCCGATTGCCACTCGTATCTCCACGAAATTGTCGCTTGTCCCTGAATGGGAGTTTTCGGCCGTTTATCCGGTCCGTCCTGTGAAGCCTACGGCTCAGGGACAGAAACTTGAATGGGTAGTGGACGCTCTGCCTAGTGGCATCTTGAAGGAAGTTTGTTCGGGCTTGGAAGTGTCGTATTTGTACTGGGAGGCAGAGTAAGTCTGGTTTTACTGTATGCCATGACCTTCGCCCTAACCCTTTCAAAGGACAAATGCGCACGAACTGCTATCCCCACCCGCCTCGCCTACACTCAGTCCCACCGGCACCGTTGCTGAAACCTTCGTCCCCAACCGTCCCGTTCTCAATACCAAGAATTCCGTTTTACTCGAGGTGAAGAAGATTACCCCTTACCTTGACAGTTCTTTGAAAGCCCTCGGGCTTCACGTCGAAGCGCGAACATCGTTTATCACGTACGTACATGATGCTCACATACTCCGTGTTCTAATAATACTTACGAATACCATGAACGAAATCGCACCAGATACTGGCTTCCGTCTATTCTCAAGCACGAGTATGTCGCCCTTCGATTCCTTCCTCAATCCGTCTATGAGCGAGCTGCGCCGCTTCATCTTGAGCCGACGCCGGATGTCGTCGCTCGCATCTTCATGCTCTTTCGAGGCGTTGACAGGGACGATCTTGAGATTTGGGCTGAAGCTAGTGAGAGGACGAAGGATGCGGTCGAGTTTTGGAAGGATGTCGTTGGTATCGATGTGGATAAGCTTCAGGATGCCAGTTTGTTCAGAGTGGTTGAGTGGGGTGGCATGGAAGCTCGGTAAATTGTAACGAACAGTGTCGTTTTCTAAGGCTGCTGTATAATTCTCCAGGTGTTATCAATCTCTTTTGAGACACACAAATCTCGCAGGTGTATATCCCTAAGTCCGCGTGCATTGATTTCTCTGGGTAGTGGTTTTAATCTAGCTAAACCTTGCTAAGCTCTCTGGGCACCGCACTTACGCTGCGCGGGTGAACTAACTTAAGTCGTATCTTATCTAAACATCCCTCGCGTCAGCAGCATTTGCCAAATGATCAGGTCCTCGATCTTTGGGGGGATTAATATTTGCCTGCTTTGCCCCTCGGTGGCACAGGGCACCACGGCCTCTCATGCCCGCCACGCCCGAGGGCTAGTGCGGATCGAGTCGTCGACGCACTGAGATAACCATCAGGAAACGAAATATTCCGTTATTGAGCTTTATAGAGGCTCAAGAACCCAGCCTGCCACTGATCGTGCCCTATCTCGAATGGCCTTGTGCCAATTATTGACAAAATTTTGGGATCTCTGTATTTTACTATCAACTTATATCAACTCCTTACCACCAGAGATTTTGCTGAGGCGTTCAACTCGGATTTTGGTGTTGATGCCAAACCTTAAAGTTTTGAACGGTACCTAGACGCCATGCGGGGTATGCTTCATGGCGGAAACAAGCCCTTGTGAGGACGTTGAAAAACTAGCTTTCGTTATCTTGTACATCAGAATGAGTCTATCGCGATCGGTTGTGGAGCGTCGATGCTGAGATTATGATAGAAATGCCTCCAAAAGACAAACAAGAGGTGTGTGGATGTAAGCAGAAAGGGAAAGACTGCAATGAATCATTCATTTAGTTTGCGAGTCGTATGGTGTGATATGAATCCATGAGCTTTTTTGCTGCGGTGTGAATGTAATTAATGCACATTATTCATAGTTGTCTCCTTTAAAGTGGAGTTAAAGAGCTCGTCTTCACGTAGAACGGCATCGCTGACAGCATTCAGAACGTAGATACCGATCACGGTGGGCGGTACATGGGTCAAATCTTACCAATGCTGTATCGTAAATAGAGATATCTATATCCATTTCCGAGTCGGTCGCAACTTGTGGATCCTGAACCCCGAACCTGATCTTTTCAGAGATTATCGTTCTCACACAGTGCCGTCCCAGAAGTGTCCCGACACCTGGAAATATCTACATTTGCGGGCATGGAGGATGATTCTTTGCACGGCGATAGTTGGGTAAATTCATCCAGAATGTGAATACAAGAGTAAATACTGGAGGAGGAAAGGTGCATAGGTATGCCATGGTGGGCGGTACATATGCGTAGGGTGGAGTCATTACAATGAGCTCAGTGCCCAGTGAGTGCATTTTGACGTTTTACCAGGCGTCCGGACACTTCCGCACGGCACTGTAGTACGAGCCCAAGTCAGAAACACGATCGAAGCGGATAATCTGTACCAGCCGCTTCAGCTATAAACTCCCACTTTCCAGATCGAAAGTGTCGACTCCACCATCCTTGGCCTGAAGGGCGTCCTAATCGGAGCTTCTGGTGTAGAAGCTGGCGTCGAAAAGGGGTGTTCTTTAACAGTGATCGCTGTTGCTGCTAGCGAGGTTATGATGAGTCGGGTCAGTCGAAATCAAACCAAGGGGCTCTCCAGCGTCGGCAGAAGACATATATTATATATCTCTAAGGTGAGGACTCGTAGGTGTTGTTTCTGTGGTAAGATCTTTGGCACAAGGACATCCACCTTTCGGTCATACCCTAACGGAGTGTTTGGAACGGCGAGATAGATATCAAGCGCGAGTAGCGCCTTTTTGGATTCGGTCAACCATAAAGAAGTAGACTTGGCGGTGTTGAACGACAGCCGTCAGACATGTGATGCTGGGGGACAAAAATGGACCTCCGGAGATCAGAAAAGTTGAGGTTGACAACGACCATGAGCCATGGTAAGGCTGTAACAGTTGCAAAAGCAGCAACTTTCCACTACTCTGGAACCTTCGGGGTTTCAATGCAGAAATATGAGCTAGTAGCTCATTCACAACTTTTGAAGTGGGTCCGTCTCGGTCTATTGACCCAATTGACGACCCGTTTCTGTGACAAAACTTAAATGAGTATCAGATACGAGGAGATTAGTATCACCGAACCTCGCTTAAAGCCGCTGTAAGAGCGACAAGGACTTTCGTCGACGTCTAGCCGTAACCGTCGAAGGGTGAGTTTTTTGTTCAAGTCATATTGATAGTAGTCGAAGTGGCGGTTGACGAAATCATGGTAAATGTTCAGCTGTCAAGTTGGCTCTAACGATTAATCATTACAACACACATCACCAGCCATGTAGGCCCGCACAACCTTTGACTCACAGATCCCTCCATATTATTAACAATGACACATTTCCTGCCTGTCCGTGGACGATCAGCTTTTTCCTCCAAAGCGATGGCAATAATATCAGTTGTATGTTTGGATTGTCCCCGTTTTGTCTCCAAGCCGTAATTTTCAAAGTTGTTGATACATCCTTCGGTCACGCTATAGGTGAATCAGAGCGAGCCACAGCGGTCTTCCTGTGGTGCGACTAAAATCTAGTACCTGCGTCTTACCGAGATCTCCCGAGATCCCCATCGGTCTCTCAAACCTTCTCAGGTTGGGATGGGCGCAGCAGCCATTCGCCTCGGGACAGGCAATTTGACCTCGTCTCAGCGTTGACGGGCGCCCTCGCAGGTCATCCTTCTGTCGTCACCATTATGGTCTGCATGGCGGCACTAAAAGATACTGTCTGTTCGAGACTAATTTTTCCATTTACCAACTACGCATAAATACTTGTCCTCAATTCGAACTAAGGCCGGTACGTAAACACAAGATATTCTGGAAGGCATAGTACATTTGAGACACGTTAGGACTGCAAGGTCTCCCCAACTTTGTCGGGAATCGGGGTAGGGTATGCCGCTTCGGTAATACTGGCACTTTGACTAACTTCCGTGAGCACCAGGTGATTACGGTAGAAGACCGAAGGAAACTCACGTCCAGGTGACTATCGTCGTACTCTCGACGAGCCAGGGAGACTGCCTGATGATGGTTTGAATGACTCTGGTCGCCCTGAGGACGTCGCCTTCAGCGGCATGAGCCTGAAGCTGTTAGATATTGGCGTTAGTGAATAAATCATCCCCACAGCTAGTCTCTGGGACCAACCATGTGAAGTGCCAGCATTCCAGCGATGAGGAAGAGGGTCAATTTGTACTGCATGGTGCAGAGGAAGGAAGACCTGGAACCTTGAGATTGACCCGCCATGTTATATATTGATTTAACATCTTTCGCTTGCTTCTGTTTGCTTTGCGTAACTTATCGTCTCTAGATCCGATTTTTCAAATAGGATTAAACAACAGAAAATTTCTGCAGCGCTAGGATCGCAGTTCCGTAATCTAATACAACCGTACGAAATGAGACTGGTCTTGTATTCCATTCGCGGAAAAGCTACGTCCCTTTCATCGAAGCTGTTCCTTTTCAATTGGTACCAACGTAGGGCTTGAACATATGCTTTTGAACGTTACGTACCTTCAGATGGACAGGCTTGAGTTTTTGATCTATACCATTGCAAAGTCATACCTGGGCCCCCGATAAAGTCGACTTCAAGTCTCCTCCCGACCTCGCATGCGTATAAGGGAAGATCACGATGAACGTCTCGATTTGGATAATCCCAGATGCATATAAACTCGCTGTAGAGACACACTATGAAGGCAAGTGAGCCTCCAAGTTCTCAGTTTGCACTTTACATATGCTTCTGCTTGCATCCGTTCTCTGCCAGTTCGCGACTCTCGCACTGGGAGCGATTGGCCCCGTAGCTACCGTTCATATCGCTAACCAGAACATTTCGCCAGATGGTTTCAGTAGATCGTAGGTCTACGTTTTTGACCGAAGGAGTGTCTTCTGATTCCCTTCCTGTAGAGCCGTCCTTGCTGGGGCATCCCCAAGCACGCTGTCATTCCCAGGCCCAGTTATCGTCGGCAACAAGGTAAAACTATTTGCTCACCTCGTTGACTCGCCACTAATGCATTAGCTTTAATAGGGATCTACGTTCCTTCTGAACGTCGTTGACGCTCTGACAGATCCAACTATGCTCCGTACCACCAGTATAGTAAGTAGCTGTCCGCTTTCAAGATGTGCCTGTGTAAATTTCCAGTATAGCACTGGCACGGTTTCTTCCAAGCCGGAAGCGCCTGGGCTGATGGACCTGCGGGCGTTACCCAATGCCCGATCGCTCCTGGCCATTCATTCTTGTACAAGTTCCAGGCTAAGAATCAAGCCGGAACTTTCTGGTACCACTCTCATCACTGTGAGTCTGAATATACCGTCGTCAGTTTCCCTCCTGATCATCGTGGCAGTGTCCCAATACTGCGATGGCCTCCGAGGTGCCATGGTCGTTTACGACCCTGCGGACCCCCATCGTCGCCTGTACGTCGTCGTCTTATTCTCTCTAATTGTCTAATCATACTGATGGCGAAACTTGTCACAGGTATGATATTGACAATGGTGACTTCGATTATACATCCCTGAACTTCCTCCAACTATATTTTCAGAATTCACCGTCATTACTCTTGCAGACTGGTATGTGTTTTGTTCAGGCCCATAAATACCTACTTACCCACACTCCTGTAGGTATCACATCCCTGCTCCGTCTGCGGAGCTTGTTCCAACGCCTGAGGCCACTCTTATCAATGGGAAGGGTCGCTATGCTGGGGGCCCAACATCCCCTCTTGCTGTAATCACCGTTCAGCGCAACAAGCGCTATAGATTCCGACTCGTCTCGATTTCATGCCTTCCTAACTACGTCTTCTCTATTGACGGTCACTCTATGGTAAATTTGATCACAGACTGCAAGCGGGACGATCTAATTTAATACATCCACTGCAGACTATCATTGAAGTCGACGGCGAAAACGTCCGCCCTCTCACTGTCGACAGCATTCAAATCTTCGCTGGTCAGCGATACTCGTTCATCTTGAACACCAACAGGGTCATTGCGAATTATTGGATCCGCGCAAACCCGAACCTCGGAACCACCGGCTTTGTTGGGGGCCTCAATTCGGCCATTCTGAGATATGTGGGCGCTCCGAACGCAGACCCGGTTTCAACGCAGGCTCCCAGCACAAACCCGCTGATAGAGGCAAGTCTTCAGCCCCTTACTAGCCCTGCTGCGCCTGGACCTCCGGCACCCGATGGCGCAGATGTCAATATCAATCTCGATATTTTGTTCGACCCTGCTTCCCTGACGTTCAAGGTCAACGGCGCGGCTTTCGACGAGCCGTCTGTCCCAGTGTTGCTTCAGATTCTCAGTGGAACACCTCCTAGTAGCCTTCTCCCCGCCGGAAGTGTCTACACCCTGCCACCAAACAAGGTTATCCAGATTTCGATGCCTGGTGGATCGATCGGCGGCCCTGTACGTTCTCCGTCGTAACGTTTCTAGACCCTTATCTGACCCTTGTGCATGATTCTCTCAGCACCCGATTCACTTGCATGGTGTAAGTTGATCTGTGTGCCATCGGAATAGTGATGTTCCTGACATCGACACATTAGCACAGCTTCAGCGTCGTGCGCAGTGCTGGCAACTCGGGTTATAACTTTGCTAACCCGGTCAGGCGAGATGTGGTTAGCATCGGTGGTGCCGGTGACAATGTTACGATCCGATTCCTAACTGATAACGCTGGCCCTTGGATTATGCATTGGTGCGTCTTTCTATCCCAGTTTTAATGCACACTTCTGCCCCACTAACTTCCCGACATATATAGCCATATTGATTGGCATCTTGTTTTGTAAGTGAAACCGAATTTTAGCTCCAAGTTTGTTTTCCTGCTCACGTTTCATCAACCAGGGGTCTGTCTGTTGTGTTTGCTGAAGATGTTCCGACCATTGCAAGCTCTGACCCTCCTCGTGAGTATCGTTGCTTTTCCAAGGCATATGTATTCTCTGAAATTTTCGCCTATCTCTTCCTCCCAACTATTTCACAGCTGCGTGGGATGAACTCTGCCCGATCTACGACCAGCTCCCCCCTGATACTTAGCTTCATTTTGTCCGGCCCGGTGGCGTCGCATGCCGGCGCCTGAATTGGGACGTTTTGCTCAGGTTTCCGTCTGGAATTTGCGATTCATCTCCTGTCTTTCGAGGATGGATTGGTGTAGTTGTGATTGGCTCAATTTGCCTGAACTGGCTACTGCTACTCTTACTTATCAAATTTCAAATGTCAATAAATCCCTTTGTCCGCCCGTTCGAGAGACGCGTAGAACTTTGAATGAATTTGTACTCTTTCGACGGGCTCCGAGAATGAATCAGTGACCTACAGGATTGATTGTCTCTTTGTTAAAAGACGGTCAACTGCGGCCGCCAGGTCTCGCAGTCAACAATAACTATCAGCCCCATCGACTGAGTGCGATTGGTACGTTCATCAAATTATCGTCAGGCATGAGAAGCATTGTTGGTCATGGTGTCCTACTTCTAAGTGTTTGTTGACACTGTCCCTTCTGCCCTTCTGATGGACTTCGCAACTGGTAGGTCGATGCCAATCCTTCGCATCCGAAGTCTCGTCTTATGATAAATGACAAACGTTCGTCTGCGTATATTAATGTTCGAAGGGATCGACGAGTTGCATATCGGAGCCGGAAGCTTCAGAACACTGGTTAAAGCTGGATGTGAAAGCGGGCATGGGGATAGGGTGGCCGATACAGAGGAAGGTGAGGGGAAAGCCGGTGGGGGCATAGTACTTCACCAATTTCCTGTAGAAATCTGAGAACCTAGAGAACAAGTGAATATAAATATATGCCGTGAGTTTAACCTATAGCAATACAAAAGGACATGGTGTGCTCACCTCAGTCGCGGTGCAATGGACTGAGGTGACCTAATTCTACGTGTAGGTCTATATATGAATGCAACAAAGGCTCCTTGAATGAAAGATGAGAAAGAGAGAGTATTACATTGCCTTCCCACGCCAGACTCACGGTGCTATTCGCCAGCTCTCAACAGTTTCACAGTCTGGAGTGACGGACAACTCGACAGCGTAGGCTTGAGGAGACATCGTTTGCACTCTTTAAACCGTCTTTGTGTCTCTACTCTTTGCTCGACTGCAATCGTAAGGCGCGTAACTGGTAACGAAAACAATTATTAGGATCAATCCTTGGCCTACGGTACCCCCAACTCCGTAGCCTGATTCGAGTCTGAAACCTAGGAAAAAACAGGTGGCAATCAAGTACCCGTAAGGCGACAGGACCGATGCTTGACAGCTCCAAATACGAAATTGGCCGATGCGACGCAGACCTGTAATAATTCACCCTGCTCTATTCGTATCACCCATATCACTCCATATTTTTTATCCCCTACTGACCTGTCGTATATGCAGTCGTGCAGCGCTCTTCAGTCAATACTACCCCAGTAGATAACATGGATTTTGATCCTAATATGCTCGGTCATCTGCCAAGTCGACTCTGACGAAGCCGTTGAAATTGGAGAGACTCACCGTGCTGAGTCTTCTCACCTCGCCTTGCCAGGGAGACGTTACAATTTGAAATTCATCCTTTATCCCGATAGAACACGCTGGTTACGAGTCTTTACGTAAGGAAAGCTCGTTCTTTTAATCGAAACGAGACCAAAGTGCCAAGAGAGCCGAGTTTTGCACCTTCCATAATAAGTAGCAAAAATCGGCAATATCCGAAGCCGGATGATGTTTCTGGGGTGCCGGACTCTGGCTTCTCGGGTTTTACCGGTACCTATCATTTCGATAACCGAACAGGTCCAGGTCTCTCATTCCTCCAAACGAAGGACGTGAAAAGATATGCAGTGGATATTGAGCACAACAGATACTATGTGTCAGATAGAGTGTAGATCTCAGAATCCCTTAAATCCAAATGCCACAGAGGAGGGAAGCCGCACGAGCGCAAGCACGCCGCAGGCGTGCATCAGCAAGTGCCTTGCCGCCTCAAAGTGTGAACAGCGTACAGAGAGACTGTGCAACCCTCGTAAAGGCTCGTACTGCCGTGCACCGCAACGGCCTTCTGCCAAAGTACAGCCTTGCAGGCAGCTAGAAGGGTCTCACTTAGGATTTGTCGGATGTTCAAGTGTCCGGCAATGTCCGACGCGAGACCAATCAGCATTCGCGCCTCCAATGTCCATCCATGCCTCCATCCACGCCTCCATCCTTGGTACCCACCATCCTATCTAGGCTGATCGGCCACCGATCTAAATTACATCCCCAACCTAGATACGTTGTCACGTCTGATATGTCGGCAATCCCTCCATGCTCTACTGCGCGCGATCCGTCCCAGAATCTCGGATTGCCGACGAGTCAATGCCAACGTGATGGAGAGCCTGGCGCTCTGGTTTGGAACGAGTTGATGACGTCCCTTATGAGACATTTGTATCGTGAGTAGGTATATTTCGTCCCTTCAGACTGTTATCCAGCTGAAGCAGATCTTCTCTTCGCATCGGCTCCAGCAGGTAACTTCCCCCTCGCTCTACAACCGTTCAGGACTGTGAGACGTCGCAATGTTTTTGGCTGATATTCTGACCGCAACTCTGTCGCTCTTGGATGATGGAACGTTGGATCCCTCGACTTGTCGAACTCTCCACCGCCCACACTTGACACCCACGTGGCCATCCGTTTGACCTCCATCGCTTCGACCCACGATCAGGCCTACGCTGCATTATCTCTCGAGCTCTAACTCGCGAGGCCGGTGATGAAATTCGGGATGTTGTCTTGGCCGTAATCCCTTCACCGACAATGGTCGTAACGTGCCTCCTGACCTCTTACTCGACGTCTTTCCTTGTTCTTCTCTTCGTGTTCTCTCGTAAGAGCGTCGCCAAGCCCATTAATCAACGAGAACGAGATAGCCTCTTCGTCCGGTCCGTTTCGCGTGTTTCTTCCACCCAGTCTCCCCTTGGAACTTCCTACTCTTGGATCTCTCCTCGCAATGCGGTACGCCTCAGAACGTCAACGTGGACCTGTCTGGATGAGCCCCAGCCAACCCGATTCTGTAGTCGATCCTCGCCGATGACACTCACAGATGCTTGTAGTTGTATATCTTGATGGTGACCACATGGCTTCTTATCCTTGAGGGCTCAATCAGGGCTCTGATTGAGCCCTGGCTGCTAGGTCAGAGCCAGAAGTCACGAGTCATGTAGGTATCGCGAACAGAGGCAAATCGACCAGACGACGAACGGTGCGGTAGATTTTTCGAGGGACGTCGCTGATGTCGACGTGGACAAACCTTATGATGCAAATTTTTTCTAGAATGGTTGAATGGATTGCATGATGTTTTTGTCCGGCGTGAACCATCTCTGCCAAGAGATGTGAATCTCGCAGGAGCGTATATGAGCCCGTGGCAATTAACTTCTTTGCGCAGCGCGTTTAAATCCAGCTGATCTCTTCCATAAGCTCGCCAAGTACTAACACCTGCGCTGCGTAATGCATTTTACCTTAGCTAACTTGAGTCGGCTCAAGGTCACCGGTTAATTTGACACCTCGCTTTGGCAGCCTTTGCGAAATGATCGATATCGAGCGTATCGAGCGTGTCAGCTTGTGCCACAGCCTCTCACGCCCGCCACGCTCCAGGGCTTTTGTTGATGAGTCGTCGGCACTACTGATATACATACTCATCAGGAAACGAAGTTCTGCAATGGATTCCGTTATTGAGTCTCAGAACCCACCTGTGCCGCTGACACATGCCCTATCTCGAATGACCTCCTGTCGTTGTCAACGCTTGACGCCGTTTCAGGGTTGACGGTCTTGGTCATTTATTATCAAATGGCACCAATGGCCCGGCTTCACTTTTGCTAACAGGGCCCTCGTTCAAATTAGAATATGCCAAGCCTTAAAGCTTGAACGGCACCTTGACGTTATCTGGATATACTTACGAATGTATGCCTTCAATGATGGCGGAAACAAGCCCTTGTGAAGCAGCTGGCAAGTTAGTCTTGATTTCACATCCGAGTGAGCCGATCTCAATCGGTCGTAACAGTGAATGGCTAGCTGTAACGGGACCACGGCCTGTCTT
>SDEE01000570.1:0-33151 GCA_004126415.1 Candolleomyces aberdarensis | reverse complement strand
GGCCCCATACTTCGATACTCGCCCAGCCAAAGCCGCCCCCCCGTCCCCAGCAAACGTCCAGCCGAACGCTCCGAATCCACGGACCGGTCGTTCAAAAAGACAAGGCGTGAAGATCGCATAGACGAGCTGGAGGCAGAGCTGGAAGCCCGCAAGCAGTCCGTTCTAGTCGCATGTGCGCAGGTTTCCAATTGGCTCGAAAAGAATCCGTTGAGCAACAGTCAGAAACTTCAAGAAATCATCTTACAATGGCAAATCTTTCTGGCGCTGCCCACTCCACCGGCTGAAGCGCTGTGCCGGGATGTCCTGTCTAAAAGACTTCAGTCTGATGCAGGTGCGCACGTTTCCAAATTTGAGTGGGAAGTTTGTTGACAAACGTTACAATTCAACAGAGTTTATTGGACTGACCAACGGAGTCTTCGATCAGTACTCAGACACATGGGCTCAGCTTGTAATTGCTAAGGCACCGTCTCCATCCAACTTTGGATTGAAGGAGATTTGGCCGGTACAGCAGGAGAGGTTGCCTATCCTGTGCCTTCGTCCGGCCGCCGCCATTGGCCTTCCGCCATCTGTTTTATGGGATGGTTTTCGCAGATTCATTATCGAAACCTCCGACCCCAACACGATACCATCCCCCGCAGCCCGGCAGGCAGCAGCATCGCTTTGCCAGAGCATGGGTGAAAGTTTCAAGAGCGAGAACGAACGCTCAAACGCCATTGATCTTGGCCTTGAACCCCTTTTCCCGTACTGGAAAAATCAGTATAGGGTGGAGCCCTATGTTGGCATAGTCTATGGTGTGATCGATCGGGTCTTGGCCCTGCGCCTCATACGCGAGGACAATTGGGAGAGCACGACTACTTCGTCCGACATTTATATGCAAGCCAGCCGTAGCTACGAACTTTGGGTCCAAGACCTGCGCGCCAAAAATGACTGTCCAGCGTATCTAGCCGCAGGCGCCCCGGCGTTTATAATGTGCTTCCAAGGTACGCGGATTCCTCCTCACTATCGATTGTCATTTAATCGTTTACCTGTTAGGGCCATTACTCATCATTTGTGGCGGTTTTTTTGACGGGGGAAGGCCCATTGTCGAACCGCTGATCGATCCAGTTATCATGCTCAGAGGCCATACCATGGACAGACAGCGGAGGCTTGCCGTGGTGTTATCAGTACTTCATGATAGACTCAACGACATCACCAGGCTGACTAAGTAAGCATGCCACTCATCTTACATCGAGACAGAACTAGAGCTTCCTGCAGCGAACCTGGACCTCAACCACACATTTTCCCCCCTAGTACCCCTCGACTCTATCAAGAATGCAAGCTTATTGGCTCGGAAGAAGTTGCTCAGCTCCGATTTCGGACGCCCTTGACAAAAAATGCCTTTGGAGCCGTCAGTCGTCCTATCTTCCTTGCTACCCTACACCGCAGTTCAACTTCTCCGTCAGTTGAAGACGTTGTGGTCAAGCTGGCGGCGGAAAGCTATGGGGCAGACGTCCACCAGTTCTTGGCTAAAGAAGAACTGGCGCCTAAGCTGTATGCTGTGTCGTCCAAGGCGGGCATTCCTAACGCCTACGTTATGGAGCGCCTCCCGCAGCAATGGGTCACTCTCTACAGTTTGGCAGAGAACAACCCCCGCGACTTCAAACAACACTCACATGGCATTCTCAACAAATTGAGGCATGTCGTCACAGTGCTGAAACGGCAGGCTTATGTTCATGGTGATCTCCGCTCCAACAATGTCATGATTGACGTTAATACGTTGGGAGATGAAGGCAAGGTAGACATCAAGATAGTTGATTTCGATTGGAGCGGCAAGGCCAAGGAGGCTCACTACCCTGGATCACGGAACCCAAGCATCATGTGGCCAGGGATGGCAGGGGGTCCGATCGAGCAGGGAGACGACGAGGAGCTTCTTCAGTCTTGGTGGCGGGAGACTGTGGAGGACGTTCAAAAGAAGCTCGTGGTTTAGTTTATATTTCCTCTATCATCCTGTATGCTGCATAGTCATTCTCTTTGTGATTTGATTCTTCTGTCTGTCGGATTGGGCGTGCGATCGGTCGCCGAATTCTTGACCAACTGCTCCCGCCGAAGGGGTTCACCCAGGCAGGATTGAGGCACTGCAGATGAAGGTGGGCCGGCTGGGCGTCCAGGTCATTCAGCAGCATGTCATCCCCACCTCGTCGCGCATGTGCGCTGGCCGAACGGTCCGTGCCCGTTAGGGGCATCATTCTGATGGGGCTATATTTAGAAATACGAGCCCTCCGCCGTCTTTTCTTCGCTTTCATAGCAGCAGGCCTAGGTCAAGATGTCGACTGCAGAGAAATGTCATACCCCTCTGAAGCCTCTATCAAGCTACCACGAGAGCGACCCTCGTGCTCACCGGGAATATTGAACTTTGTCATGCCGTGCTATTTAGGTATTTGCGTTCGCTTCATTGACCTTCAGTCGTCAAATTGTGTGCGTGTGTGTGTAAGTTTCCAAGGTCAATGGGTCATTACTGATATCGACCCCCGAGCCGAATGGATCATTGTTCCGCTCAGGAAAAGTCCGATCTTCAGCAAACAAAAATTCGTACAGCATGTATTAGGTTCTTCCTTGGTCATACATTTGACCCATCCAAGTACAGGATATCGCTACAAGTCGGCCAATTTGTCTGTAGCCTACAGCCGCAAAGCCATTCGTCAACAAGTTGTGAGCGATAGGACACGGAAAACTCACCTCGACGAGGAGCTTCGCCGTCCCGGGCTCGCTAGCAGAATGTCCAGCGTCAGGGACGATATGCAAGGTAAGCTCAGGGAAGGCCTTCTTCAGAGCGTGTGCGGTCGTAGCCTAGAAATATTTTTTTCACAAGGTTGCAGGAGTTAGTCGAGAAGCATGAGAACGAGGGTCATAGACTTACGGGACAACAAACGTCATATCGACCTTGGACGACCACAGTTGGGATGTGTCGACTAAATAGAGGTTAAATTTCAACTTAGCCTTATCAAAAATCAGAACGTACATCTTATCAATAGACTGCTTCTCCAAGAGCTGGCCCTCTTTCATGAAGCCCTAATAACATGAAAACCGGCTAAGTCCCCGAACGCGCGATCGATAGGAAGCAACGACTTACGCTATTGATGAAATAGTGGTTCTCAAGCCTAGCAAATTGACTGTCCATAGCCACCTATATGAGCAACTGGACACCAAAAAAGCATCTGAAAAGAGGGTGACTGGACGTACGTCGAAAAATCGTCATTGGCAGCAAGTGCGATATAAGCTGGGTCGACGTAGAGTTTGGAGACGGTCATCCTGAAAGCAAAGAGCAAGGAAACAGGTGCATTTAGTCCTAAATTGGCAAATATAGAGGACCCTTGCTTACTCCCACTTGGACCAAGCCTTCGCAGCCCGAAGACGCGTCTCCTCGTCAACGGAGTTGAGTTGGGCGTGGTAAGCGAGGATCATATCGTGACGCTCCTCTTCCGGGATGGGTGCGACGAATTCTTCCCTATATTGGCCGGTCAGTACGCGAGGTTAGCTTCGAAGTTGGGTAATGAAGCATACCAAGCTTCGGGGAAGAGGTGGGATGTGCCCTCTTGATAGAAGAACGCAAGTTCGCTGTAGTTGGATCGATATGAACAGGTAAGAAGGTAAAATGAGCGTAACTTGATCGTACGTTCGCCGGAGAGTAAAGATACCCCTGCAGAGAGATGTCAGCCATGCTCTCGAGAAGGGGACAGAAGAAGGCCGACCTTAGGACAAGACTTTTCACTTGGTCTGGATGGTGTTGCGCGTACGCAAGAGAGAGCGTTGATCCCTACACAAAATTCTCAATGAGTGGTCACGAAACTCGTTCAGATCAATAACCAAGACCTCACCCAAGATCCTCCAAATACGTGCCATTTATCGACCCCGAGCTTCTCGCGGAGGACTTCAATGTCCTTGACCAGGTCCCATGTTGTGTTGTCTTCCACAGACGCGGTGGGAGTGGACTTGCCAGAGCCACGTTGATCGAAGAGGATAATCTTCAATCAGAATTTAGAGTCAAATCTCTGGCAGAGGCTCTATGCCGTCGTCGGTACCTTGTACTTGTCCGGGTTGAAGAAGGAACGGTCTCCTGGACTTGTGCCTCCACCAGGGCCACCTCAGACATGATTTGAGCTCAAATCCAAGAGGGATGCCTCGAGCGTTCTCACCATGAAGGAAAACGACTAGATCATCGTTGGTTAATTCCAATTTCAGAGATAATAACCTGCACCCGTACCTGGTGTTCCATCCTTGTTGCCAGATATCTCATAGCTGGAAAGAATCGCGTATCAAGATCTGCAGCTCTCGAACACGATGATGAACGAACTAGAGCTCATGAATATCAGACACCTTGAGTTTTCCAATGAAATACGGTTCAATGGGTGGGTACATGATGCTCTTCAGGCTTGAATTCGAGTGTAATCTTGTTGGATCCGGGGCCTAATCGCACCGTTTCCAAATCGCCTCGCCTTCGACTTAACAGCATCAGCTTCACGGCCATCATCCCCGGGCCCGCCTCGTCGCAGCATATGCGCTGGCCGGGCGGTCCGTGCCCGTCAGGGGCATCATTCTGATGGGGCTATATCCAGAAATACGAGCCCAAGCGACAGCCCTCGCCGTCTTTTCTTCGCTTTCACTTGTGCCAGCTCATCCTCCCTCGACCACCACAGGCAGCAGCAGGTCAAGATGTCGACTGCAGAGAAATGTCATACCCCTCTGAAGCCTCTGTCGAGCTACCACGTGAGCGACCCTCGTGCTAAGCTCTCCGAGTCAGAGCAGAAGATGTACGACGAGGTCTTGGCCCATTTCTCTCCAGACAGCTACGCGTTGCCTGGCCTCGAGAAGGGCGACTTGACGGACCAGGAGAAGTTCTGGCTGTCCAGGGATTGTATCCTTCGGTGAGCAATATTCATCCCTCTCGTAGCCACGGCGAATATTGACTTGTCATGTCGTGCCATTTACTAGGTTTTTGCGAGCTTCCAAGTGGAAGACTGCAACTGCTATTACCAGGGTCGAAGCTACCCTCAAATGGCGCCGCGAATTCGGGTGGTACGATAGCATCACCCCAGAGCTCATCGAGCCAGAGGTACGTCGTCCCCGTATTCAAAACTCACCCACTCACTTCATTCCTGACCCGAACGACACCCTACACACAGGCACAAACCGGCAAAGAGCTCACATTCGGGTTCGACGCCACGGGCAAGCCCGGTCTATACATGGTCCCCAGCCGCCAAAACACAGAAGAGTCCCCCCGCCAAATCCAATTCGCCTTCTGGATGGTCGAGCGGTGCATCGACCTCATGCCCCCCGGCGTCGAAAACCTCGCCCTCCTCATCGACTTTGCCCAACGCTCCAAAAACCCCTCCATCGGCACCGCCCGGCAGGTCGTGCACATCCTGCAGGAACACTACCCCGAACGCCTGGGTCTTGCATGCGCTATCAACATCCCGTTCTTCATCCACGCGTTCTTCAGGATCGTGTTACCCTTTGTGGACCCAATTACGCGCAACAAGCTCAAGTTCAACCAGGACGTTGTTGCGGATGGGCTTTTCAAGCCTGACATGATCATGAACGGGTCGTGGGGCGGCGAGAGGGACTTTGAGTACGACCACGACAAGTACTGGAAGGCCCTCCTCAAGCAGTCAGAGGACAACGTCACAAAGTGGACCAAGAGGTGGAGAGAGCTGGGTGCCAAAATCGGGATCAGCGAGTGGGACTACAAGGGGGGCGACGAAGCCGCTGAGGAGGTTGACGGTGGCAACGATGATGATGTTGACGACGATGATATTGCCGACGCGGGAGAGGACGAGGAGAAGAGGGAAGAAAAAATCTCTGTTCTCCCTGTCATTCCTGCCCTCGACCTCGAGACAGAGTCTGAAAAGAAGAAGGATGCCGAAGACGAGAAGAAGAAGGAGCCTGCCAAGGATTTTGAAAAGAAAGAGGAACCGCAAACCGAGAAGAAGGAATCTGCCGAGACTCTTGAACAGAAGAGGGCCGAAGACGACAAGAAGGACACTGTCGTGCAGTCCACGACCACCGCTGCGGTTGCAGGGCAAGACTCGAATGCTGGAGGCGCTGTTGCGACCTCTGGCTCTGGTGGGGACGGAGGTGCCGGTGGAGGAGACGGAGGCGGAGCAGCAGAGTAATTATCTATAGAACTCATCTTTATTAGAACGGATATACCCTTCTCATCTTTAGGATATTTGACTTTGGATCTATTTCTGGATGATGCTTTTATCGACCAGTAGCCTTAATTGCTTGAAGTTATATACCTCCGTGTCCTCGTTGCTTTTTCTATCACTTCAGAACTGGATGGATCAATGACATGGAAATTTCTATCGCTGCAAAAAAGAACGGCACTAGCATGTTGCAAATACACTAGAAATACACAATCATCGACACACAGAATCTATACTTCCGTCTGGACCCCTACGAACGCGTTTTTACCAAAGACTCCAGCCCTTCGCTTATATATCGCCCCGGTCAGCTTTCACCTATCAAGTATAACAGTGAGCCATCGTCAGCTCCCTCATCCATGCCCCGGCGGCTGCAACTTCAATCCACAGCGAGAAAAGGTTAAGGTACTCACATCCTCCTCGCTAGTAGTCATCCACTCTTCCTGTGTCTTCTTAAACGTCGTAGTAACCTTGGGACCCCCATGCCCGCTGGCAGACTGACTTAACGGCCCAGTAACCTCATCCTTGGCGTACGCATGAGTAGACGAGTCCCTGTTATCGTCGTCGTATTTGTTGGAGACCAATTTAATGGTTTCGGCTGTCATTTCCTCTTGGGTTGCGTCGCTTTTGTCGGCCTGTGTACGAATTTCGGATCAAAACGATACTAGAGTTGAAAGAGAGAGGGAGACATACCTTGACCCTCGCTTCAGATGCACTCGCAAGTGCCTCGTTCCACCCGGGAGCGTGTGCGTGTGGGTCGACGCGACCGAATTGTTGTCCGGAAAGGTTGCGAGCTTTTTCTCGTTCCAAAATCTGTTCATCCAAGTAATATGCTCGTCAGCCAGTATAATCTCGAAATGCAAAGAGAGACAAACCTCTGGATCGTTATCATGCATCGTACTAAGATCATTAATTAGCACACCGCTTCAGACATATGGATATGAACCTGTACGATGAATAGTGCCTGCGACACCAGCGGGAGAGGGAAGGAGAGAACGATTCGTCAACAAAACTGTCACAAAAATCGCAGGCAGCGGAAATAAAGGAAAGAAAGTAGAAGAACGAATGACACAGAGACGCAAAATGAAACGAGAGACCACAACACTCACCTTGTCGACTCGGCTCGAACACCACACGAAACAGCAGCAGGCTTCAACGCCATCGTATTCCTAGAGACCACTCCAATCTGACGACGAGCAGCAGCAGAAATTCCTCCTATCATCGTCGATTTTTGTTTGATATTGCTGGCAAGGTAAAGCTGAAGGTCAAAAGAGCTAGAGAAGATAGCTGGAACGTTGTTCGTTGCGAATGGGCGGAGACGGTTGAGGTTGGTGGTCAACAGCGGGGAAGGTAGTTTCGATGTCTCAGAGCACAATGCAGTAAACTCCAGACCGGACGAGACTGGGCGGTATATATCGTGGGCCATTCGAACTAGCGGAGGGCCGCCCGGTTTGGGGTGTGACGTCATTGCCTTCGAATCTTGAGGAAGGATGACCGTCATGTCCACGTGGAGTCGAGTTTGGAGCAGCTGAGGTGAGTCCGAGTGTGCATCATCCCTGCGTGAATAAACGGGTGAGTGGAGAGCAGATTGATAGAGCCCGAGGAGGTGGAGAAAAGGGAAAAAATAGAATAGAGCCACCGACTGGCTTCGAGGGGATAAGGGAGGGAGCAAGTATGAGGATGAAATGATTAACATTGACAAGTCTACGTTAAACATGGAAAAAAGAAACAGAAATTAGCTTTAAAGAAACAACACGAGAAACGTCTGAGGGTATCAAGGAGAGTACACACAACACAGCACTAGAGTTGTTGAATTGACCGGAAAGTCCACTAGAAGACAGAAAAAGGACAGGGGGAAGGAACTAGAATTGCTGTCGAGCTTTACCCGCTGCTTCGAAGTTTGAATGGAAGTCGTCATTGCGATAATCATTGTACACGGTATAAAATGCTCGTAGGTAACATTATTAACATGTCATGTCATGTCATCACTACGAAAGACGAGGGAGGACCGCATCAGCAATTGAATAAAATGAAAAGACGGGAACCGATACGTACGAGGAAATAGTCAGGTACACGGCGCGAAACAAGAGGCTCCCCGGCCCGCGGGGCAGGATCGAATTGAAGGCTGTTAAAAACGTGGTCAGACGARCAGCAACAGCAGTCATGAGAGAGGGGGACCTACAAGCTGTATGATAACTTTTCATCTATTTCCATGATAGCCGCTTGATTCCCGCATCGATAGCAATAATTAGGTGCGCTAAAGATCGTAACCACATTTCTATCCTGTCCCCAACTGTAGCCTGAAGACAAAGTTAATGTCAGAACTAGAGAAATAGGCGACGACGAACCTTCCATGACGAGTTGATGGGCTCGGGCGACGAGCGTCAAACCATTGTTATGGTTGAAGGCTTCTGAAATATCTTGACCGAAAGTGTATCCAGCACCGCGAGGTGAGATACCCCATCCGCAGCGATCGTCAGGGTCAGACCACAAGAGATCGCACATAGGTCCTTCGTGGGGCACCTCCTGTACACGGTCGATAGACCTCACATGGTCAAGGGTGTCGATGGATGGTGAAAGTCCGCCATGCAAGCAGAATATCTACCGAGGGAGCAAGGCGTCAGAAAACCCGACAGTAACGGTTCATAAAAGGAAAGAGGCACTCGATTGCGATCAGGGCTCCAAAACGTGGAGTGCGCTGGCGCCAATTGCCCGACCCCAGGAGAGACAATTTATTACTCACCTGATTGTCAATGAGAGCTGTGAGGGGCAAGAAATCGAAGAGATCCGTGAAGAACCGCCAGACGTTGGCATTCCCGTATTTCCGCAAGCATTCGTCGTAGAATCCGTACACTTGTGTGATCTGTCTCGATTCGTGGTTTCCTCGCAGGATGGTAACGCGATCGCGATAGCGCAGCTTCATAGCCACGAGCAGGGTGACGGTCTCTACGGAGTAGTACCCTCGGTCGACATAGTCACCCATGAAGAGGTAGTTGGTGTCTGGCGAGTTGCCGCCGATTCGGAAGAGTTCTGAAAGATCGTGCTGATATCAGGGAGCAGATTGGTGTGGGTGCATGTCGTGGCGAGCATGAGGAGGAACAGCATATGTCAGGGAGAATGCACGAGAAGCAAGCTGTAAAATACGCACGAATTGCCCATGGATATCTCCACAGACCGTCACTGGACACCTCACTGGCTGCACATTGCTCTCCTCCATTAGGATTTCTCGTGTCTGCCGCCCAACARTCAGCACTGCGGTCCCTTTGCGCTTGGGCTCGACAGGGAGGGTCCAGGGGCTGCAGACCCCTTATCCCGGCGTCGAACACGCACCTTGTCGCAGAGTCGCTTGACATCAGCCTCCGAGAGCTGCTTGCACTGGCTGAGCTGCTCGATCCAGGCGTCGATTTCGTGCTCCATGGCCCGGTTATTTTCTATTTTGTGGTAATGGAGGTGGGGGACGTAGTGGTAAAGATGAAAGATTGACAAATCGGCGCTGAACAAGATCAGTCCGCCTCGTCACGCCATGTCACACTGCCTCCAGATTCTGATCACCGCCAATCTCGCGACGCGCCTTTCAGCTCACCATGTCTGCCCCCAGTATCGACCCAAATTCCGCCGTCTACACCACAGATGAGGTTCGTGTTGCCTGGATCATGGCTGAAAAGGCTCACATCGTCGTCTAGTATGGCCGGCCGTTTATTATTTTGCGGGAACAAGGCAGGAAAACACGCATGAACGGGATAGAGGCCATCAAGGTATGTTCTAGTGCATTCTCGAGACGACTGTGCACCAATCTGACTCGAAAAAAAATTGCAGTCGCACATCCTAGCAGCAAAAACAGTCGCTAATATCGTGAAATCGTCTCTGGGGCCCAGAGGTACGTCGTGATCATCGCGTCGAAGAGCAAAAAAGGGCAACGTAATCTTCAAGGTCTCGATAAAATTCTGATTTCACCCGACGGCGAGATCACGGTGACAAACGATGGGGCTACGATTCTCGGTCAGATGGAGGTCGAGCACCAGATAGCCAAGCTTCTGGTGCAGCTGTCAAAAAGCCAGGACGATGAGATCGGCGATGGTACGACCGGTGTCGTTGGTAAGTCTCGATAATCTTTCCCCTTACTTGGATTCTCACATGTTTTACTCTGAAAGTGCTTGCCGGTGCCCTGCTAGAGCAGAGCGAAGCCTTGTTGGATCGGGGCATCCACCCTATCCGTATCGCCGACGGTTTTGAGCGTGCTTGTGTCGAGGCAGTCAAGCACCTCGACACCATCTCAGATCGCATCGAGTACTCAAAAGGGAACACCGACAACCTCCTCAAGACGGCGATGACCAGTCTTGGGAGCAAAATGTACGCCCCACCCCCCTCCTCCAGCATCCCAGATTCCAACTAACCTACTTTGTTGACAGTGTTTCGAAAGAGCACCAACAATTCGCCCAAATCGCTGTCGACGCAGTCCTAACAGTCGCGGACCTCGAACGAAAAGACATCCCCTTCGATCTCATCAAAGTGGATGGCAAAGTCGGAGGCTCCCTCGCCGACACCAAGCTCATCCGCGGTGTGCTCATCGACAAGGACATGTCGCACCCCCAAATGCCCCGTGACGTCCGTGACGCCAAACTCGCTATCCTCACATGTCCCTTCGAACCTCCTCGTCCTAAAACCAAGCATCATCTGGATATCACGAGCGTGGAGGAGTTCAAGAAGCTCCAGAGCTATGAGAAGGAGAAGTTCCAGGATATGATTCAGAAAGTCAAGGATACTGGCGCTAACCTTGTCATTTGCCAATGGGGCTTTGACGATGAGGCCAACCATTTGCTTATGCAGAATGAACTTCCTGCTGTTCGATGGGTTGGTGGACCTGAGATCGAGGTTCGTCTTCTTGTCTCTTTCACGAATGCTTCAGTCTTGATGATGCTCTTTGTCACAGTTGATTGCTATGGCCACTCAAGGTCGAATCGTGCCCCGGTTCGAAGATCTCACGAAAGAGAAACTCGGTTCAGCAGGTATCGTCCGGGAAGTGTCCTTCGGTACCACCAGAGACAAGATGCTCGTAATCGAGGGATGCCCCAACACCCGAGTCGTCACCATCTTCGTGCGTGGTAGCAATAAGATGGTACGCACCCTGTCCCTGTCATTCTCCGCGATCTAACCCGTCCCTCGTTTGTGCTCTTTCTCTTTTACATCGCTTCGCTAGATTGTGGATGAAGCCAAACGAGCACTCCACGACGCCATCTGCGCAGTCCGAAATCTCATTGTTGACAACCGCATCGTATACGGTGGTGGATCCTCCGATATCAGTTGTGCAGTCGCTGTTAGCAGAGCTGCAGACGAGGTTAGTAGTCATACTCCTCAACGTTATCTTGCCACTCCCCAAACCTTAAAAAACTTCTTTCCTTCCTTCCTTGGTTTCTTCGTAACGCAACTTTATGTCGTCACCCCCACTCTTCCCCGGCCCTCGACCCTCGAAACTTAACTTATCTTTATTATATTTTTAGATCCCGTCAATCGAACAATACGCCATGCGGGCGTTCGCTTCTGCTCTAGAGTCCATCCCACTAGCGCTCGCCGAGAACAGCGGTCTCTCGCCTATCGAGACGTTGACAGAAGTCAGGGCTCGTCAGCTCGAGGAAAGTAACCCGCACTTGGGGATCGATTGTAACGGTCGGGGACATAATGGTTCGTGTTTCCTGTCTCGTCTTTGCTATGTGGGTCTAACGCTTATCTTCGTTTCGTTTAGATATGAAGCAGCAGTTCGTCTACGATCCGTTGATCTCGAAGCGACAGCAGTACCTTTTGGCTACGCAGGTTCGTACTGACGACACCCCTATCTCTCGCGTCACTCTCGCTAACGGGTTTTCTACCCTGCTCTCTCCACTCGCCCTCCCTATCTCCCTGTCTCCCTCTCTTATGCGCTTCCTACGCCCGCACCCTGTCTTTGCACACGCAGCTCGTCCGTGCGGTGCTCAAGATCGACGATGTCATCAAGTCTGGGGAAGCGGACGAATAGATAGATGTCGCGAGACTCACACAATGAAGAAACGAGTTAGAGTAGCAGTACATAACACCTTGCAGCACTTTTTATTGCTAGTCGCAATGCATGCATTATATCATCGCGTCGTCGTCCGCCTCCAGAACTCGTCTATACTTCACATACACTGGGAGCAATTCGTCGCGACTAATACTACGACATGATTTTTTCGAAGTCCAAACACCATGTCTGTTCTGAGAGGGTTTCGCAGTCGTGATTCTATGGTGGTTATGATACAAGACGCGGCACATATCACTCCAAGAGGAGGATTTCGCGGCAATTTACTAGCGGTGGGTAGGCACTTATTGGATACAAAACGCACAGGTCACTGGGGAGGTCCATCTTGGTCCGGGAAATCAACTCGATTCAGGATCGTACGAGACACGGTCCAGGTTATCATTAGGCACTGGGACATGACCCACTTTCCCAATAATCCGGCGTATACCTTCGACGTCCGTCTTCGTACGCTTCAGCTCCCTCCGAATGCCGTCAATTTGAACCCAAAGACCCCTTTCAGATGCCTCCCTTTCTTCCTTTTCCTTTGCGAGTTCCTTTTCCAGGCGTTCCCTCGCCTCTTTCCCTTCCCTAAGTTCCTCTCTCAAGACATCCATCTTTTCGTAGAACCCGTCCGGTGAGTCGCGGTTTTGAAGGTCTTTCAATTGCTCCTTCTGCTGTTCCATGCTTCCCTTCAATTTCTCCGTGCCCTCCTCCAGTTTTTCCATGGCCTTGATGAGCTCCCGAAGCTGAGCATTTTCATCTTCGTGTTGTGGTACCATATCCAAGTGGGTGATTTGGGTTAAAGAAGTGGTAGTATATGAAACCTGAGCATCCTCGCCCTTGTGGCGTCTCCTGCCCCTATGTAAACACACGCAAATAATATCTAACCTGTACAAGGGTATGATAAACCAACAGAGAACGAAGAACGAAAGGACGGAAAAGTAATGAGCGAATGTAACAATCCCAGAACAAAGAATGTCGAAAGTCAAAGCACGAAGTGTCGAAAAACGCAGAACACATTGCCAAAAATGCAGAACAAAATGAATGTCGAGAAAAAAACGGCAGAACAAACGTTCGGAAACACAGAAGTACAAAAACGGAAAGAAAAAGGAGTGTGGTCGCTCGTGAAAGGCGAATTGAAAACAAGTTATCTCACGCAGAAACAGGTCTGCGCAGATTAGAAAAAGAAAAAGACTTCTTGGCCCACTTCAAAGCACGCCGTACCACTGTCTCTAGCCACCCAAGATTCACGAACCGGACTTTTCCATCACGGCTCCCCATTGGCACACCACCGCTACTACTAGCAGGAAGCCCAGGAGTCGTAGGAGTCGCAGGCACGGTCGAGGACGCCTTTTGAGTCTGAATCTTCTCGTCGTTACGTTCATTCTCAGAATCCCCCCGTTGAGAACGTCTAGTATCAGCACCAGTAACAGCGGCGGCAGGTCCCGAGCCCGACGCGGACGTATTCACCAAAATCGACGCAAAAGAAGGCAACGTCGTCTGGGTGGTAGACCCTTCAGCAAGGTTGACAGAGAACAAAGAGTTTGCCCTGGCGCCGACAGAGGACGAGGACACAGTGAGCATGGAAGGCAGAGGAGGGGATAAACAAGGAGTGGATGGGAGCCTAGTTGGCGGTTGAGTTGCTTTCCCGGATTTCTTGGGTAAAGAGGAGGAAGATGACTGCGGGTTTGCGTCGGGAGGATCTAACGATGGTGCCCCCACTGCGGAATTGGGCGGCGACGATGATGACAGGGGTTCAGAAGTAGCTTGTTCCGGGGGTAGAGTCAAAGACACCGTCGAGGGGGACATCTGAACAGTGGCGGCAGTAGAATGGGGTGCGAGTGCCGGCGGCGCCAACGCCGGCGTGACGGCCGTAGTCGAGGCTTTAGACTGAATAGGATGAGCGATAGCGCGACAGAAAGCACCAGAAAACCTGAACAGCGAAGACGTAACAATCAAAGTCGAGCGTTTGACTTTATTCCTCGCAGTGGTCGTAATATCCTTGAGGATATCCCTGGGACCGAACGTATTATCGATGGGCAGGTTGAAGAACGARCCCGACAGTGCCAGCTCCCTTGCAACCTCTTTTTCATCGTCCATACCCGAGTAAGTCTTCCTTCGTCGAGAGCCGGGCCATGGAGTGAGAGGTGTAGGAGCGAGGTTGAACGAGAACGAATCGTCCGAAGCAAGAGAGAATAGATCGTTGTTAGGCCTGTCTGCCAGTTGTTCTAGATTAATCGAATGAGAGCTCTTCGATTCTGAATAGTCGTAGTTGTATTCAGGGAAGGGATCAACGGATGGGTCATATGACCGTCCCACGTAAATCTTCTCGAGGTCTTTCAGGGTCCCTGTGGCTGAAAGTTCGGATTTGTACGCGGGGACGTATGGTGCTGTGACAACGATCAAAGCGAGTGTAAGCGCAAGACCATCTTGGAGCATCCAGACTCCACCTACGTGTAAGCAGCCCCTTCTCCACATCGCCAAATTCGCTAAATGGAAAGTATATTCAGCATCATGACAAGCAGAACAGAAGGGATTTAGTACCCACATGAGCCTGAAGAACCTATGACTCTCGAGATCTTTTGCAGGTAGCCGAGACTCGACATGTTTCTTGAGGAGCTAGAACGTTCAATGAGCACAATCTCACTCGGCAAAAAAAGGTGAACGAACCTTATTGATGAGGTCACAAGCATCGGGGTCGATGTGAACGTCCTTGCGAAAGACGAGTGGCTCTCTTCGGATTTTCTTGATCATCGTTGATATATCTGAGCCTACCCACGGTGTCTACCGCAAAGCATTCAATGAGAATCCATGTGGTCGAAACGTGGTTCTAATGACTCACATCGCCTTGTAAGAGTTCATAAAGGATGATACCCATCGACCACCAATCAGTTTCATACGAATATGGATCCTGATTCACGGCCTGAGGGGACATATACACAAGCGTTCCCGCGAAGCCGTTGGTCGTGGGTCCAGAAACGCGGGGCTTTTTTGTATGGAATGACTGGTCTGACGAAGTAATATCGGGAGTAGAAGGAGTTGTGAAGTCTTTGCAAAGCCCAAAATCGACGATGCATATGTGACCGTCCGATTTGATCAGAATATTTCCGGGTTTCAGGTCGCGATGGACGATGGACCGTTCATGGAGGAACTTGACGGCGATAATCTGCATGGAGAACTTGGATAAACACACTGAGTCGGCCGGAGAATAATAAGCACACTAACAAGTTCTGATATGTAAAAGCGCGCCATATCTGTCTCAAAGGCGCCAAGCTTACACAAAAGATGAGCTAGGTCACCGCCGGGATAGTAGTCCTAAGCAAATCGTCAGGCTCTGCGACTCGTTTCAAGATGAAGACGCTTACCGTCACCAAGTAAAAGTTCTCCGTGTCGTGGAAACTATCCACCATGTTCAAAACGAACTGATGCCCTTTAATCCGCCTCAAAAGTCTCTGCTCCTGTAGCAAAGTGCGAAAGCTCCCCAGGGCGAGTTTGGGTATAACCTTGATGGCGGATATCTTGATGGGCCTGTCGGAGGTGGCCAAGTAGACTTTGCCCTGGGCACCCTGGCTGAGGAAATGGCGCAAGGAGTAATCTTTGACCTGATCGCCGCGCCGAAAAGCTTTCGCGACCGTTGAAGGTAACGGCTGGGCCACAGGATTAGGCCGGAAGATAGGAAAGGAATCCATACTCGAGAACCTCATAAATGAAGGGGTTCGAACAGGGTCGTCATCATCTTCAGAAAGAATCTTCGGAACAGGCTTCCGTCGAACCGCCGGCCTGCTCTGCGTTGGACTGTCATTTTCCTGCCCCGGAGAGATGAAACTTGATGCTGGACGAACAGGAAGTGGACGGGGTACAGGTGCCATCTCGCCCTGCTGGACGATGAAGGCGGGGGGAAATCTCATCCGGGCCAGACATGCTGCATTCGGGGGCGAGAATTCTGGGAACGTGGAGTCCTGGGTCCCTTCAGGGCTACGGTAGTCTCTGGATGTTGCGAGCTCTAGTCGAACGGGAGGGAAGGAGTGGGATCGAGGCTCGAAGGTCAATGGTGAGTCGCTCTTTCGCAGGTAGTGCAACCTGACGGCTTCGAAACAAGAATACTGGACAGACGACAAGGTTAAAATGGTCAGGGACGAAGAAGCGATCTTTAGACCACTGACATTTAGGGAAGCATCTCCCTCTTCAGTGGGAACCTTCGATCTGCTCGACTCCGAGTAGTGCGTGCCTGCGATAGAATGGGTATCACGAAGCTTCTGGCTAAAGCTTCGGGGCCTGGCCGAGAGAGGAGTGGAAGGCGGTGGGGTAGAGGCAATTGATAAGCTTCCAGAAGGAAACAGTGAAACTTCAGCAGATAGCCGCTCCTACTCGACCCCGGTTAATCAGGAGTTTCCGGTGAACATCAAAACACACACCATCTCTTCGGCGGCTTGAAGAGCCTCCTCCAGTTCCAAAGGGCCGGGTGTCGCAGAAAAGGCAGGGATAGAGATTTTGCAAGTCGAAATCACAGACATTCATGAAAGCATGGGGGAAGTCGCGCCAGAGAAATGGTTAATGGGTCGAGGGAAGCGTCTGGGAGCAACGCAACCTTCCTACCGGTCCATTTAAGTTAGCTAGCTAACGCTTCCACTCCCGACGAGATTGTCAGCCTCAGGGTGAAATAGCGAAATCAGGTACGTCCAGGAGAATTCAAACGATGTCGAGTCGCAGCGGCCGACGCAGAGTTGGGATCGCAACTGGTGGGGGCCCGCGACGTGGCCCGGGGTTAGAATCCATTGAAATACAGACAGGTGGATTAAACCTGATGTTTTTTCAAAGCCATAGTCAATTTCTGCCTTTTATTTGAGCATTACTATGGCCGTTTTCTATGACCGTTCGCTTGAAGTGAAAACCAAAGCGGGRGTGGTGGTGGAAGGAAAGGAAGTCCATGGACTGTGACGGGCCGGGATCCCGCTATGGACCTCCTGGACTGGTTGGGTTGCCGTCAGTCTTCCACCTTCCTCTTTCTACCAGTTTTCTATTCCAGCTTCAAGGAAACATCCACCTGTCCGAAAAACGACAAAAAAATTCGCTAAACATGAGGCCTCTCTTGATTTGCGGGCATCTACCACTGACGACAAGCGTTGTATCTTCCGCACTCTGTGGCACCTGCGCTTGGATTGCCATCGATAACTCGAACGGTGTCCATTCCTAGGGAGCTAGGACGATCTAAACACCACCTTGAAGACAACGCCCACGTCAGAAATACGGGGAAAATAAGTTCTCTAACGTCGCTTTACCGAATCCAGGACGTCATCACCTCCCCAGATCCTTCGAGATACGCTTTCCGTTGGCCATACAACGGGAATGTATCAAAAAATTTCAGCAATTAAAGCTTCCGAGCGCGCACACCTCTACGGGATTTTAGGCTCTCCGTCATTTCAGGCTACGGTGCCCTATGTGGGTTGCGCGACGAGATAGGCGAGGATCAACCAAGTGGGTTCCCTCCGCACGCCTTACGGTGGCTCAACAGCCGCGTATCACCTATCGCCGTCTCCTGCTGTGCGCTTGCCCTGGACTTATATATCCTGCGGGTTACAGAGTCTGGGCTACCTTATACTGGCAGTATCTCCCCCTGCTTTGAGCTCCAGATCCTAACGAGCCTCTGTCTGGTTTCTTGAACGACACCATGTCCACCACCACTCAACACCCCACTTCATTCTCTCCTCGCGATCTGGAGCTCAAGCTCAAAGCAGCCCGTCTGGTTGATCCAGCGGAATCTCTGCCCACACCTCCCTCGTCCAACTCTTCGGGTTCGGCTTCGCCTCCAGAGCACGGGGAGCAATACGAAGAAAGCTACTTCCTCCGATCTTTCGAGGAATGCGTCGCCATCTACGATGACCCTTCAAGGTCCAAGAGCGAGTCTCTAGCTCTTCTCTCGGATGAGGAAGTCATTCTTCTCTCCGAACGTGGCAAGGTTGCCGTCTACGCTTTGGAGAAGCTGTTCGGAATGGATGAGTTGGAAAGGGCCGTTCGCATCCGCCGAGCGATCGTCTGTAAGTCATTTCTTCTTCTTCTGGGTATCTTTGATCCTTCATTAATAACACGATATCTTAGCACGGGCATCTGATACCAAGTCCCTCGAAAACTCAAGCATCCCCTTCGAGGATTACGACTACTCCCGCGTCCTTGGTGCTTGCTGCGAGAACGTCATCGGATTCGTCCCAGTGCCCCTCGGCATCGCCGGACCCCTCCAAATCGACGGTACCATGTACCCTATCCCAATGGCCACCGCCGAGGGAACCCTCGTCGCCTCAACATCCCGCGGCTGCAAAGCTCTCAACGCCGGTGGAGGCGTCTCCACTGTCCTCACCCACGACGCCATGACCCGTGGCCCCGCTATCGACTTCCCCTCTGCCGTCCAAGCCGGTCGCGCCAAAGTCTGGATCGACTCCGAAGAAGGTCATGCAGTCATCAAGGCAGCCTTCGAGTCCACATCCCGGTTTGCCAAATTGCAGAGCCTCAAGACTGCCATTGCTGGACGGACGTTGTACGTCCGGTTCGCGACGTCGACTGGAGATGCCATGGGCATGAACATGATTTCCAAGGGTACGGAGAAGGCTCTGGAAACGATGAAGGAGTACTTCCCCTCCATGGTCGTCCTCGCGCTCTCGGGCAACTACTGTACCGACAAGAAGCCCGCTGCGATTAACTGGATCGAGGGACGAGGGAAGAGTATCGTGGCCGAAGCTATTGTCCCAGGGAAGGTTGTCACGGGCGTGCTCAAGACCACCGTCGAGGCTCTCTGCAATTTGAACATCAAGAAGAACTTGATTGGGAGTGCGATGGCTGGGTCGATTGGTGGATTCAACGCCCATGCTTCCAACATCCTTACTGCTATCTTCCTTGCGACTGGGCAAGACCCAGCGCAGAACGTCGAGAGTTCTATGTGTATGACTTTGATGGAGCCGTGAGTAGAGCCAAGTATCCAAGCATAGACCGGCTACTAACAACGATCCTCTCCTTGCAGAATCAACGACGGCGAAGACCTCTTGATGACCGTCACCATGCCTTGCATTGAAGTGGGCACCGTTGGCGGTGGAACCGTCTTGGGCCCCCAACAAGGCGTCCTCGAGATGCTCGGCATCAAGGGTGCCCACGCTAAGCAACCTGGACAGAACGCCCAGACGCTTGCACGCATCATCGCTTCGGCGGTTATGGCCGGAGAGYTGTCGCTATTGAGCGCCCTGGCTGCTGGCCATCTCATCCGTGCACACATGGCGCACAACCGTTCGCAGGTTAACACTCCTGCTGCGTCTGTTCCTGTGACCCCTGGCCCTGCTCCTCGTTTTTAAACGTGTAATTTGCACGTCCGTCGCCCTTTTAGAGTTAATTAACCATCATGCATTCTTTCATTTCATCCAACTTGAAGATATCATTTCTTGTCCTACGACATGTGTACTATGTTTACTATGCATTTGCTGTATGTTCTTCCTTCTACTATTCTACAGATTGCTCCTAATAATCTGAAGATATTTAACGCTCAGGCAACGTTAAGACCTCTGAATCTGCTCCCGCCCTGCGCGTCAATCAATCAATGACGTCGTTCACGAAAGGACCAGGTGACCTATGCTATCTAATCCAACACTCTCAGTCTCTGTCAGCATCCTTACAGTCCTCGTCGCTCTCACTCCAACCCAGACCCAATCTCACCCCAAAGCACCTAATAACGCTCAAACCAAAATGGTCAAAGTAACTCTAGGCAACACAGTCCTCGCCGAATCCAGCGACACCATAGTCGTCGAGGGGAACCACTACTTCCCTCCCAGTTCCATCAACAAGAGCGCCTTTACCGATTCTGAAACGCAGTACGTTCTCTTTCTCTCTGCAGCTAGTCCTACCGTCCAAGCAGGCTTTTTTAACGTCGTTGATGATCACAGCACGACGTGCGGGTGGAAGGGGTGAGTGCGCTCAAATTTGGATGAGATCTTTTACATCGAGCATTCGAGCTCAATGCTGACCATGGACACTTGTACCTGACTTCAATCCAGAGTGGCCTCGTACTACAACGTCAATACCACAACCGACGACGGCTCAACCTCGTCCCAATCCGATGTCGCTTGGTACTACCCAAACACCAAGGAAGCGGCAAAGAATATCGAGGGGTACGTTGCCTTCTACAAGGTGAGCAAGCATCAATATATCATCTTCAGGCTGCGAGTCCTGGTGGTCGGTGGATGGATTGACGGTTGGTGGTCTCGTCGGCGGAGAAAAGCCTGTATCCTGAGTAAAGAGTGTCAGTGCTAACGAAACACCATGTCTCCCTCCGCAGAACAAAGTCACAATCTCCGACGCCTGAGGGTGTAGGTGGATGCAACGCACGTTCGTTCGTACATGCGAGAGTAGCAGTAGCAGTAGTAGGCAGGTCGACATTGGCAGGGTACGTAGGTACAACAAGGCAGTCATTGAATGGAGAGGCGAAGCGAGAAAACGAAAAAAATCAGTCAAGGGGACAGGGATCTCATGTAGTCGTTGGTATCGGCATGCATATGTCGTAGCAGTTTCGGATACGAATTCAATGGAAGAAAGAAACAAGGAACATGTACTCGAAAGAGACCTAGCTATCTGCCCATCAGCAGGCGAGCTCTTGCTTCCTTCAGAAAACCTTCTGGCCAGCATACGAAATGTTGACCTCTCGGGCGGGAGCCAAGAACGAGAGGAGGTCGGATCCAGGGAAGGGCACTTCCTTGCGTTGACTAGTGAAGATGGAGAGTATACACATAAAGTATGAAGAGGAGGGCAAGGAAAGGGCGAGGTGAGCAAAGCGCAATCAGAACGGAATTAAGAATAGAACAACTCACAGGTCCCGCACTGTCCCGCAGCCGCAACAATGGGGTAAAATAAATGGGCAGGTGCGTGTGATTTGGCGAAAAAAGGTTGAAAGGCGAGATGAACGGGAGATCGACAAACGAACGTGCGCATGGGTGAGCCCGCAATGTTCGAACGTGTCCTAAAAAAGCAGGGGTGGCGCTCACCTCGGATGATGAAATTGGACAGGACCGCAAAAAACAACGCAATGCTGAGAATTACCGGCCCAGCGGGGGCATCTTTTGTGGTCATAAACGTTCAAAATGGTCAGAACCGAGAAAGAAGCACTTCTATCCGTGTGGTTGACATACCGAAATGACCTGGATCTCTACGCCGAATCATGGTTATGCGGTGCTGATAGATAGCGTATCCGTATACCTGGACGAAGATTGGCGTTGATCAGCGAGAAGAACGGTTATTGGACGGAAGAGGAAGGAGGAGAGACGCATTGGTCGATATACGTACCAAGGTGCAAACGCTGATGAGAGCGTAGACGTAGGCAAAGGACTTGGCGATCTCGTCTTTGGAGCCGTTGAACAGCGCGACAGAGAGCGCGGCGAGGATCATAGCTTGGTTGAGCCAGGCGATCCATGCTTTCGACGCAAATGAGCTTAAGCCGATAAGGCGGGGTAAAATCACTCACTTCGTTCGTTCGCAAACCAAACCTTCCCTTCAACCTTGACACTCGTCGGGACCTTCTTGGGGACGCGAACTTGAGGCGGCAGCGTATTGATAGCATGGTAATCTCTAACAGTGGGGCGTTCGCCCGCTTCTGTTTCTTCTGTTTCTGGGATATTGTCCGCACGAAAGTAACGAGCTGGGCGTCGGACTCGAGGTAAACTGGCAAGAGCCGAGGGGGAAAATGGCGACAAAACTGCCTGCCATGACCTACGCAACAAGGAGCCTGAGCGACCGCTATCTGAATGTTCGTGGTCTGAATCCACTGCTGTATGTTGACCGTTGGTGTTGGCGTTGTCGAGAAGAGGAGAACTGGGAGATGGAGTTGACATGGTGGTGGGGGAAGGGGAAAAGGTTCGCTCGTTTGGTCAGGCTCCTTGTTGCTTACTTGCTGGCTCCCTGCTGGCTGCTGCTGCTGCTCCTGTTGAACGTTGGTTAATTGGCACCTTGGACAAGCAAAGTGACGACGACCAGGGTTGGAGTGTGTGTGATTTGCAGAAGGAAATCTCCTATAACAGCGCTCGGTCCAGATTGCCGTTTTCGACACCGAGGGAATATTGCGCGGCATGTTCCGGCAGTGGGCCGAGGCCCCGGGCTTCTGGTGACATCATGTGGGCTATCGTATTTACTAGAAGGCTCTGGTGCCCATCCATGCCAGTGCAGATATAACAACAGGGCTTCACCGCATCCCCCACAACCTCAGACATTTCCCTTTCATCCCTCTACCCTCGCACACACAATGGGCAAAGACTACTACAAGACGTTGGGCATCACCAAGGAGGCTTCCGAGGAGGACATCAAGAAGGCCTATAAGAAGATGGTAAGTCGTTGTGTTCTTTTTCTTCCGGTTCCACCGACTTACATCCTCTCTATTCTACAGGCATTGAAATGGCATCCAGACAGGAACAAAAACTCGGAAGAGGCGACGAAAAAGTTCAAAGAGGTGAGCATCCAAAATCCCGTCCTCTTCCCCATAGACGTCATACTGACTCTCCACAGATTTCAGAAGCGTTCGAAGTCCTCAGCGACAAACAGAAGCGAACAGTCTACGACCAATTCGGTGAAGAAGGTCTGAAAGGCGGCGGGGGACCACCACCAGGCGCAGGGACTGGCGGAGGATTCAGTGGTTTCAGCGGATTCCCCGGCGCAGGCGCAGGCAGTGGTGGTGCCGGCGGCCCCACTTTCACTTTCACAACCTCTGGACCAGGAGGGAGCTACACCAGCTTCAACCCTAGCGATCCCAACAAGATCTTCGAGTACGTATACCCATCTTCCCTCTCCCCTATCTCGTCATTGAACTAACATTCTTGCATTCAGATCGATATTCGGTGGAAATTCACCACTATTCGGGATGGGAGGATTGGGAGGCATGGGAGGCATGGGTGGAATGGGTGGCGGCCCACGTCGAGGTCGAGGCGGCAGTACAAACGTCTTCGTCGACCAAGACGACGACGACATGTCCGGGTTCTCCTCCGGGTTCGGTGGTATGCCAGGCGGCATGCCCCGTCCATCACGACAAGGCCACCCCAACGGCCGCTCCGCAGGAGGCGCACGGCGAGACCACTCCCCCGAAAAACCCACCGAAATCACCAAACCCCTCAAAGTCTCACTACGCGACTTGTATGACGGCGCTACGAAACGACTGAAGGTCGGCCGGAAGTTGTTGAACGGGACGACGGAGGAGAAGGTGTTGGAAATCCAGATCCAGCCCGGGTGGAAGAGCGGGACGAAGATACGATTCCCAAAAGCAGGGAACGAGACGTCGTATGGCGAGGCCCAGGACATCGTATTCGTCGTCGAAGAGAAACCCGATCCAGTCTTCCGCCGGGACGGCAATGACCTCATAGCCAAAATCGACATACCGCTAGTTGAAGCACTCACCGGCGCACCGGGTTCAGGGAAGAAGGCAGTCGATATGCTGGATGGGAGGAGGTTGCAGGTGACTGTACCCTCAGGGATAGTGCAGCCTAATCAGCGGTCGGTGGTCTCAGGCGAGGGTATGCCGATAAGGAAGGACGGGCAGGTGCGGAGAAAGGGTGACTTGATCGTGGAATGGAATGTTGTTTTCCCGACGAGCTTAACAGCGTCCCAAAAGGAGGGTTTGCAGAAGATCCTCTCATAAGACAATACATTTGGGCCCTCCTTAATGGTTGATTTGGAATCTAGACACTCGTTACTTTTGTACTTGTAGCACTTCATTCTGTAATGTAGGTTCTTTAGCATCGTTCAGTATACCATCGCATTCAATCTGCCAATTTTGTGAGGGGAATTCTGTTAGGGTACCGGTGAGGCTGACGCCCAGCCTCTCTATCACTTGCAAGCCAGCCGCAAAAGTGATACGAGAGGCTGGTTTTAGGATCCTGGTCACGGAATACCGTAACCAACTGTATGGAAGCAACTGTCTTGGTTGCCTGTTTCTTGGGGTATATCTGCTTCGAAAGAACATTTTGCGCCCCGACTTATGTCGGGGTGTCCAAATTAAGAAGTTGTAACGGTCACCCGGGCGGTTTACCAGCGAAGGACTTCTTGAGGGCATACAGTCGATCATAGTACCTCGAGGTCGCTGCTTCAAGTACTGGTCACAAAGGTGTGCACACCCATGGTCCAAGTTGCCTCCATACAGCCACAGTACTTCGAATGCACGATTAAATTGAGCATCGTTGCGTAAGGACAACCCGGGTTATACTATCATTTGTTTACCCTTCATTACTGTATCTCTATCGTGAATCTTGATCTCGCAGGGCAGGTGAAGACTCCCAAAAGTCAGGTGAAGGATTTGGTTTCGGTCCACAGCCTTAAAAGGTATGCCTATGATAACATCAATTGTACTGGCCATCAGTTTGTTTTGTAGACCGTCCTTGCCATGCTTCGACCAGAGGGCACTATAATCAACGAAAATTAGGCTCAAGGATGTCACTTATAAATTCTTCTCACGCGCTCTGCTCCAGAGCATTCGCTCCTTGTACATGTACCACCACCATCGATGCTTCAGCAATCTGTTCATACCCTTGCGATGATTTACCTGTAGATAAAACCCCTCACTCATATTCATCAACCCGGATCTTAAAGTATCCATCCCGAATATCTGTAGTCCGTGTTTTCCCCTCAAGTCGTACAGATTGCCTCTGACAAGCACTCCTTTCCTCCTTCTCTCACATGAACACTCTGACAATGCAATTCATAAATCAACCTATTCAAATTACAATGGCTGTCTTTTCTTTTTTTTTTGTTTTGGTAGAGTACTAGCCTCGCGCACTACCGGTATGTGGTAGATGGTCGCTCGGCCTACTAGGTTGTGCGGGTCTCCCCGCTGAGTTCCTTTCTAATTACCTGGAGGAAATGCTTTACGCACGAGCCCCATTGGGCTGTGTGTGGGACTCCTCAGGCCCGCCTGCCGGGAAATAGACCAGATTCATTACTGCTCGTCTTGGCTGTACTTATCTGTTCCTTCCCGGTGGCCGCTTACTGCCTGATATACCCACTAAAACCCCCTTGTTAGTGACCCAGTCCCGAGATAGTTCTGGTTCATGGTCGTTCAGTGACTCAATGACTCGGCTCCAGGTGTTTCTCACATCGTCGATGCTTAGAGCTTTCCTTCCGAACGCTAGGGTGTCTGTCAGGATCCGGTCGTATCTGAGCCTCTTGTTCATTGCCAGCCTCCATTTCGCTCTCATGGCCTCCCTTGAGGGGAACTTTCTGGGGTCTTGTTCGTCCTCAATTCGCCATCTGCATCTGATAAGCCAAATCTGATAGATCGACTCGGAGACTAGAATTCTGAATAGTCTCGTTGCCCCCTTTAATGGGTTGCCCCCTTCAGACTTCACTTCATACAGGCCTATGCCTAGTATCAGTCCTATGGATATGTGCGGCCAGGTGAGTCCGGTCTCGCTCCACAGATCCTTTGCCATCTTCCAGATGACGTTTTGTCCTGAGACCTTGCACTCAAGCAGGATGTGTTCGATTGACTCGCTAGGTCTATCGCATTCCGTGCATGGCATAAATCGGTCTGCTACGCTGGTGTGTTCCCACCAATCGCCCACCTTGTGCGCACCGTGCAGTGCTTTCCAGATGAACATCCTCGGTTTCTTCCCGATAGTAGTCCCTTTTGTGAGGGATCTCCACAGTTTCTCGGGCTGTGCTTTCGCCCCGGTGTTTTCTTCTATTAGGCTGAGGGCCAGATCGAGCCCCCGGCGCGTGCGCCTTCGTGCTGGCAGGTCCCTTCTGTTCACTATTCCTTTGTACAGGAGTGATTGGGTCATTGCCGCTAACCATGCCCCTCTCTCGGCTACTCTCTCGCCCTTCGATAGGTCGATCCTGTCCTCCGCCTGCTTTTCAGCTCCAGACGCTGCAAGGCGGTCGGCTGCCTCGTTTCCTTGGAGGCCGCTGTGGCCCTTGACCTTCGACAGTTCCACTTTCGCTTCCAGGAGGATAATTTCTCCATGGATTGCCTCTAGTATCTCCCTATTCGCGACTTGGATGAAGCCCTTGTCTGCCCATTCATCGAGGTGCTTTGCTATCGCCTCTATTGAGTATTGTGAGTCCGTCTTCACTACTAGCCTCTCCTTGCCTCGGTTCTGTTGGATTGCGATCAGGATTGCGATCAGCTCTCCAGCGTTATTTGTCGCTAACGCAGACGGTAGCCTTACCGCTGTGTTTCTCTGGTCATCATCGGCATACCAGATCCCGCTGCCTGCTCTGGCGTCCGCAGTTCCGTTGCCTGTGCACGATCCATCCGTGTAGACCTCTGTCGTCCCTCGCACTTGTATCTGGGTTGTTGTATCAACCTGCGGGAGATAACCTCTTCTCCCATTTTTGGTGAATACCCTCATATGTTCCATCGGGTCATCTCTCGTGGGCGGGGGTAGGAGTCGTACTCCTTCATGTTCCCCCTGCAGTTCATCAGGTGTTTCAGGCCTCTTTACCTCCCACGACCGCTTTCTCGATTGGGTCCTGGGGTCCCATTCAGGGTCTAATGACCTCAGCTTGGTGGTTGCATTTCTCCTACATGCAATGGGGTCTGCACAGCCCTCTAGTCGATCGGAGTAGCAGCTGTGGCAGTCACAGTTCTCCTTGTTGACATGCTCCGAGCCCAGGTTCTTCTCATGGTGGTAGTACATGTCTGCTACGGTTGATATGTGGTGCGTGTCTCTCTGGCACTTACCCCACTTGTCGTTATACATTTTCCTCTTACCCTCCTGTATGTACGCATGGTGCCAATAAGGCATCCTGAGCTTCATTTGGTGGGTGATTCGGTCAGGGTAGAGCGCAACTCCGTGTTTATGCGCCGCTCTATGGAGTCTCTTCATGTTTTCTGGGAGTTTCCTTGGGTCTGCCTCCCATGATTGCAGGAACAGGTTTGTTCTGTATTGGTTCTCCTGCGGGGACTTGTGTCTCGAGACCACCGATCTCGCTATGACGTCGTCCATTATTTTTGCCCAATTTGGGCGTGCCCCCTCCTCTGGGGTGAGGTACGTCCTTAGTTTCATAAGTTCTATCGCGTCATTTCTGGCATGGATGTCGAGGAGGCCGAGCCCACCTCTCTCCCTCGGTAGGAAGAGGGTGTCCATGCCAATTGCATTTAGTTTGCGGTCTCCTCCTTTCGCAAAGATGAAGTCGTCAATARTTTTCTTTACTTCGTCCGTCGTTCTCTTTGGCATTCCTTGGACTCTTGCCAGATACTGGGTGAAGCTCCCTGCGATTGCCGATGCAGCCTTGCACCGGCCTGCAAGGCTGGGGCTGCTCCGGTTCCACCTGCTGAGGGTTTGCCTTATTTTGTCTAGGATTGGTTTCCAGATCTCCTCCTGTGAGAGGCCGTACCCATAGAAAGATCCCAATATTCGTGTCGTTTCTCCTTCGATGGTTATTCGTATTTGCTCCGGGATCGGGTCGTTCTCCAGGCATGTGCGTCGCTCCTCTCTTACCCAGTCTCGGTAGGTACGGTCCCCGAGCGGGATTATTGCGGTGTTCTCAATATTGAACCTCGCTCCGGAAGCTTGACACCACTCCTCCAGCAGCGCAAATAGGAGGGTGGTATCGTCATTCTCACCTAGGAATATGGTGGTGTCGTCTGCGAACAGGTTTATGAGTATCGGGTTAGCCACTCCCGGGAAGTGTAGGCCTTCCAGTTGGGACGATCTAATCGTCTCAGCCAGTGATTCAATACACAGGTTGAACAGCAGGCAGGAGAGGGGGTCACCCTGCCGTACTCCTCTCACAATGTCGTATTCTCTACCCAGTACTCCGTTTAGCATGATTCGGGTTCGGGCGTTTGTGTAGAGTGCTCGTATTGTTCTGATTAGCCTTTCATTGAGCTTCAGCTTCTCTAATGTCTTCCACAGGAAGTCGTGACGTATCCTGTCATATGCTTTTTCCTGGTCTAGGCAGACTATTATACCTCGCTTTGAGGTTGCTTCACAGTTATGTATCACAGTATGTATCAGCTCTGTCTGGTCGTATATCGAGCGGCCTTTCATGAAGCCAGCCTGGTCTGTGTGTACCAGTTGGGGCGCCACCTTGGCTATCCGGTTGGTGAGCACCTTGGTCATTATTTTGTAGTCCAAGTTAAGTACCGTGATAGGCCTGTAGTTCGCGATGTCGTTCTGATCTTTTTTCTTGTATATCGGACACATCCAACCTTCGGCAAAGTGTGAGTCCAGTCCTACTCCTTCGGTTTCAATCTCGTTGAAAACCTGCCTTAGGCATCCAACTATGTCTACTGTTGGTGTCCTTGAGGTCTTTGTCTCTTGGTAGTGTCTCTCGTACAACTTCCATACTTCTACTGGGATCCCGTCTAGGCCGGGTGCCTTCTCGTTGGGGGCTTCGCTCATTGCTTCTCTAATTTCATCTTCAGTAACGGGACTCCCCAGTCCTCCCATCTCCTGGGGTGGTACCTCTGTTTTTAGTTGGAGGAGGACGTCCCTTGATCGTTCCACCCACTCCTCGTGCGTGAGGGCACTGAGGTCAGACTGCTGGAGTCTTTCATGGTATCTGGTGGCCTCCTCCACCATCTGTTCTGATGTTGTTGCGTACTGGGGGGGGTTGGACCCTGCGACTCTCAGGGCGGAGATGGTGTCCCTGGGTTGGTTTTCCTTGTGGATCAGGTAGTCATACCTGCTGCCTGTTTCACCCTCTAGGTGGTGCTTAGCTGCTATTCGGTCCCTCATCCTCTGGGTCTTGAGGGCTTTCAGCCTTGCGATGGTGGCCTCTATCTCGGTTAGTTGTATGTCCAGGTCAACATCAGGGATAGTCTGGATTTGTTCTAGGGCCTCCTTTCTTCTCTTCTCCCATTTCAATATATTTTTGTTGACCTTTATCATCCGCTGGTTTGCCAGGTCGTTGCATAGCTCCTGGATGTCCCGTTTGAAGGTCCTCCATATTCTCTGGGCCTCCGCGGCCTGACCCCCTCTATTCCCAGGGCGTAGTGTTCGCAATTCTGTTTCCAGCCCTTTGCCCCTTTCTAGTAGAGCCGTCCTCGCAGCTTTATCTTTTAGGATGAACAGGGGGACTGTCGACCTCCCCTTTCCTATTTGCGGTTCGCCCGGGGGGGTTATTTGGACCGACACCATGAGGTGGTCTGTTTTCAGACCCGTCGCTGAGACCTTCCATTCTCGGGAGGTCTCTAGTAGGTGGTCGTGGACATATATTCGGTCGATCCTCGATCGCGAGTTCGCCTGGTTGGTGCGCCCTGTCGAGTACGTGTACTCTGTGGTTCCTGGGTTTTCGTCCCTCCACCCATCGATCAGGTTGAGTTGTAGGGTGAGTCGTCTAAGGGCGTCTACAGCATTGGCGTCATCCGCTCTCATTGGTATTCTGTCGAGGCCTGACTCGACGATGTTCATGTCTCCCATCATTACATGTGGTTTTGGGATGCAGGGGTCAGACCTTAGTTTCTGAAGTATTCGGTCCCAGAAGGCCTCGTTCCCCCTGTTGTCACCTGAGGGCGCATAGATATTGAGGATGTGGATAGGGTCTCCATTTTTCTTAGGTATGGAGCACATCACTGCTCTGCCTTCCTCTAGCGTTGTCGCGGTGGCTCCTCTCCAGTTGGAGAGTCTTTTATTTATCACAAAGGCAACCCCTCCCCTCGTAGTGGGGTTTGTGGGGTGAGCAGATGCTATGATCCGTAGGTTCTGGTATCTCTTCTCGAGCTCCTTTGCGAGCTCCGTGATCAGGTGGGTCTCTTGAACTGCGAGAATGCCTATCCTCTGGTCCCGCATGAGTTGGTTGATGTACTCCCACTTCTCCTTGCTCGTCGTTGAGCCCCCCCCTCTCATGTTGAGTGATGCGATTCTCATTGCCGCTCTGGAATGTTTATTGATTCCAGCTCTGCCACGACGATTGCGGTCTCTGGTTTGGAGGGTATTTGCTTCCTCAAGGGTAGCGTTCGAGTCTGTACTGGCTATGGTGGTCGTGTGACCTAGTGTACGACGAGTCTCTTCGTTGTTTTCCAGACTAGGGGCTGTCGATGGGTTCCCCAAAGGGGCCGCCCCCCCATCGGGGGCTAGTCTCAGTTGTCCTACCCCCCYGGGGTCGTCATTAGAGGTTTCGGTGGCTCCAGCGGAGACCACCCCGCCTCTTCCTTGCCCGGGGTTGCACATTTCCGTATGCCTGTCTTGTTGAGCTGGGGGGTGTGTTATATTCATCTGTGTTGTATTCATAGTTGTAAAATGGTGTTTGTTGGGGGGAAGCACGGGTGTCCTCGCCGTTCTTACACCTACAGGGTCTCTTCAAAGATGCTTATTCACGGCAGCATCTCCTCCTCACCTGCAGGGCCAGCCGGTCCGACTTTCGTCGTAGAGCACTACGCAATTCCTCACATAGTGGTTCTTAGTTACTGCTCAATTCAAGACATATCATAGTTGGGCACATTCATTCAAGGTAGATCTAGTTACGGGGGTTTACAGGGTGGTCGATATAAGGGAAGCCTCCCCGAGTATCCTAGTTACCCCTGCCACGACCTCGAACTCGCAATCCTCTGCCTCCTCCTCGGCCACCACGGCTGAGTCCATTCCCTCCTCCTCCGGTAGAGTTGCCAGGTGTGGAGGGCATCTTCCAGCCCGGGACGCTAGGGAAGGGGCAGAAGGCGGCGGTGTGGCAGTTGAAGTGGCATATGTTGCACCACACCACTGGTGCTTGCTTCCTGTTGACAACGCCAAAGGGGGTAGTGATCGGGATGTTGCGGAGGGTGGTGACCCATAGGTGCTCTCCGTTCTCGTCGTCGGTGGGGCACTTCCAGTGGACGGACCACTCCGTCTTCCCTCTCGTATCCGCCTGGGTCCCGATCGCCTTGACAGTTTTGAGTAGGGCCTCGAGGTATGACTCCTGGTTGTAGGTGACGCCTTTCTTCTCGAATCGGACGGTGTCGTGGAAGGCGTCGAGGCATTGTCGAGCCTCGGTGCTGTTACGGATCGCGTCGCGGACGGCTTCGGTGATGTCCTGGATGTTGCCGTCAGAGGCCTCAATCGCAGCGAGGTTTTCGAGCATGAAGGCGTAGTCGGAGCTTCCTTGGTTCCAGTCCAGGAAGGTGTATGTGTACGTCGGCGTGTTGAAGTAGCGGACGCGGGTGACGGTAGCGTGGACGTCGTGCGGGATGCGGGAGTTCACGAAGATGACCGGCTGGGTGCCTTTAGTCTTCCCCAGCGGGTTGGGCCCAGCCTTCCAGCCTTTGGCTGGGTACGCGCGAACGTTGTTGACCCCAAGGCCCCGGAAGATGGCGACCATGTCGGAGCGTTGGGGGACCGAGACGTCGTCGTCGTTTCCACGAGTGTCCAAGAACCTCCATGCGAGGACTAAGGGGGGGGTGGCTCCACGTAGGACACTCTCTATGGTGCCCGGTTCCTGCGAGGCCTTGAACATGAAGCGGTGGAAATGAACTTTGGGAAAGTTCGCTACCGCCACGTTCGTGAAGGCACTGAGGTTGGGGGGCGGGAGGATGCCAGCTGTGGGGTTCGGGTTCTGCTGGAAGGGGTCGGGATCGTCGTCGTGGGTGTTGTGTCCTTGAGTGGCGCCCGCTACACCTCCGCCATAGTCCCCAGTGAGGGCGGCAGCCGTCGCAAGGAAGCTGGAGGCTGGGTTGGTGTCGGATGCTTGGGTGATGGTAACACCCTCCATCCCCCCGGTGAGGGAGGACAGGTCCTCCCTGCCAACGTTGGCGGGGACAGGGTCCCAGGTGCTGGCAGGAATGGAGGGGGCAGAGCTCAGTCCTCCTTCCCCTTTCGACGTTCAGTTTGCAGTTGTTTGTAGGGAGTTTGCCCGCTTACCATTTTTAGTGTGCTTCGTCGCCTCGAGGTTGAGAGGCTCGATCGCACTGGGGAAGGGTGTGGCCTTCCCGTTCCGGGGCCTGGTTGGGGTGTCCGGGTCAAGCACTGGGGTGCCTATGGGGAGACGGCCAAAGGAGAGGGTCGTGATGTTGCCCTTCTTCTTTTTAGGGGTCCTCGTCTTCTTGGAGGGGGAATGAACCTGATCGGCGGTGATGTGTCAGAGCCACTTCGGTCTCCGAGGCGTCGGATCCGTCGACGTTACCTCATCGAAAGTCCTTTTAGGAGCTTGGGTTTCAGTCGAGTCGTCACCGGTGGTTGGCCAGTCGTTGGCGGTGGAGGGTTCGGGAGAGGCCATGGCTGAGGATTTTTTGGTAGAGCTTTGCGCTTCCTATTTTCTGCCATTGGCTCGTCTTTATGAGTGCAGGTTTCAGGACATGCCGAGTTACTGGATAGTTTTAATGGGTGGCTTATCTTGGTCAGCATCCCCATTGGTCACAGAGTTGTGTCTTGCTCAGGCTGGCCTGGGGTGTCGGGCAGGGGGGCGTCGTGCCCCTCGGTGGGGGGAGTATCTCCAACTCAGTGGGGTGTAGTAGTGGTATGGTATTAGCTTCATTGATCTACGGTCGACTGTGCTCGTCGGTGTGTGTATGGTAGCTAGTTGTTCAACACACCGGGTAGGGCTCCACCGTCATCGCTCCTCCCAACCTTCGCGGCTGCATGGTGTGTGGGGGGGCGGCTATCGCTCTGGGGGTGCATTCAGGTCTTYGATCTGTTATCCAGCTCTCTGTCCTGCCTGCACCGTCGTCCCAGCCCTCGATCCCAGCTTTTTCAAGCGTGGGAAATCTGCTCATGGTGGTGGTAGCGGATCAAGGGGCCTCTATCACTCTGTTGATTTGGTGTTGATTTGGCGTCAATCTCGCGGTCCCTCTCAACGTGTGATCTTAGTGGTTAATTCGCCTATTTTTTATTTACTTTCCTTCTCCTTTGCATTTTGTGCGTTCTCTTTGTCCTCTCTATGATGACTTTGACTGTGCCAATGATTCAGTTGACCTTGATCTTGAAAACTATCATTGGACCATGGTTTGCTTTGACTTTCTCCGTTGCTTTTCTGTGCTTCTCTCAACGCTTCCTTGCAATGTGTATTCTCTTCTTGGTATTTC